>JANTOP010020404.1:0-13291 GCA_027564815.1 Symmerus nobilis | reverse complement strand
AGCAGAAGGGAAGGAGTGGAACGAAGTGAAGGATCTGGCCCAGAACAGACTAAGATGGCGGAGATTTGTTGATGCCTGTTCCCGCGAGGAATAAAAGACTAGATGATGATGATGAAATACTTTATCTCAATCGTTGAAAGTCGTCGAATATATTACAGTCTTTTATGACTGGTAGATATTGCAAAATGTATTTGCTTAGTCCAGTCTTGGGGACGAAAATTATGATTTGATGAGGTAATAAGGAGTAAGGAAAAAAATGAATACTGATCTAACGGTTATTATTCAATGATTATTACTTGTTAATCTACGCTACCGGAGAGTATTTACTGTAGCATGGCAGCTAATAAAAATGTATGTTACAGGTATTTTGTGCCCTGGTTTTCAATGTACAATAAATGTGTAAATAGGTCTCTTTATTTAATTTTTTTACCTACTTTCGCTTAATTTTGCAATATTTTTTATTTCCATTTATGTTGGCGAGAATTTCCATGTACAATTTTATACAATATTATGATGTATGTAATACCGTATTGCATAACTTTCCCAATAAATACAACTATTGTTTCACTTTAATTTAGCATTGCCCATGTTTACATAATTAGTTGTTGGTAAAGCACCATAATTAATTTCCCTCCCTTAGCATCGATGGTACTGAATTGCATTCAGTATTAGTATTTTGCCACATCATTGCAATTTATAATGTTCAAAAAAGGTTATAATTTGTACATAATTTATCTTAGGCAAATACTTAAAATACTAATTATAAAAATCGATCACATGCTGGATTTGTAATAATACAAAAATGACAACCAAAAACATTTCCTGACAATTTAATTGAATTATATGACTAAACAAATATTATAGTTCAATTAATTGTATCATAGTTCGTATATAAATTTGATTAGAAAAATTATCAGTGTTATTCTAATATTGTGCGGTTGGTAGGGTAATTATTAAAAAATATATTACTGCCCATGATGCTGCATTAATTAATTTACCTAATCAATTAATATCGATTATATCGAATAAAGTTTACAGAAGTGGAGAAAAGCTTATTAAATTATGTTACTTATCATTATTTACAGCTATTTATGTTAGTTATGATTATACATACCAATATCTGTGGTTCCGCCCTGTTGTGCATTAACTGCAATCTTTGCCAGTGCCTCATTAAATAATCTCGATGCTGCAGCAGCTCCTGCAAATAAGAAACACCTAGTTTACAGACACTTTCTTTTAACTACTACATATAAACATAATGCCAAATTTTGTACCATACTAATAAAATATTCAATATTCGAAAAGTTTAGTTTTTGTATGAGATTGTTGTGTATATCTATAGGGTTGCGAACTTCATGATGTTCTAAAAGAAGTAGACTAATATTTTGCATTTTGTTTTCTAAGTAGGGAAATATGCGTTTGTAGGTTGGAAGTGGAAAGTAAATAACAGTCGATATGAATTAGAGCAGAATTTACAGCATTTCCAGATTCTATGGTGATAATGACTTTATTTATTATTCTCATTAGAATAACCCAGAACAACAGACTGAATAGTGTATTCTTAATCTCAAATTCTTACACATTCGAATCCTGTAATTCAGTCGAACCATAAAAATATTTAACGAGACGTAAACAGGTTTGCAAACCTATAGGAATACCGCTTGAAATGTTGTCTTCATATGAAATTCTAGAGATAGCATTATAATTTAACACAGTGTTTTTAATTGCTCTTTTCGGAAGTGTTTTTCAATCGGTAATCCTTTATAAAAGAAGGTAATATGAAACAAACTGAAAATTTAAGAATTTGCATAAACAAAAAAAGTTTTCGTTAAGATCTTGGAAACTTTTATAAGACAGTTTATAGATAAATAATTCACAAATTGGTTAAGTACAAGATATTATAATATTTGGTCCCTATTCTTCATTGCGGTGGTAAAATTGGTTAAAAACCAATCCCAATGTTGTTGGGACAAATGTTTGAACTTACTCGCCATTTCACTCCTACCTTGAGAGGTTACATGATTACAATTTTGACCGCGGTCAAAAAACAAAAAAAAAACTCCCTGTGGTCCGCATTATTTATAATTCAATTTTTAATGCTTCACCAATGAAAGTTTTGAATCGCGATATTTTAATAAATATATTTATTAATATTAGTATTTATTAAGTAGACATAATATAGCTAAAGAGTTTACATAAATTTTCAGTTTTTCTTTAATCGCCTTGTACATCATTACTCGGCACTAATTTTTCGACCGATGTTATAATTTTAAAGAATTGGCACCATTAAAATATAGTATGACATAAATATATAATACACATAAGTCACTAATGCCTATCCTTTATCATATAAATTTTTTATAGTTGTTCTTACCATGAAGCGCTTTCAAATATGCTTTTCCAGCACTAATTAATTGTCGTGCACCAGGATTAAATTTTTCCAAGATATTCTGTAATGAAAAATATACAAAAATTCATTATTTTACATATTATACGAGTATGTATACAAAAACCAAGCTTATTTTCTATTGAAAAACCCCACTAACAGAGGACGGCATTGAGTTAATACCAAAGCTAATCGGGTGGTTTGAGTAGATTTTAGGGTAACTTTGATGATATATGAATACATATTCTTGCTATTGGGGATAGAAGTTGGAATGCATTATGGTAGCGTGTGATGTGTCAGAAGAAAAGTTAATTGAATTTTATCACATAAAATTGAAAACGGGCCCAAAAATTACAAAAGAATAGATATTGGGTGTGGGAGGAATGGGTAGATAGATAACTATTATTTTGGACGCTTTTGTTCTTTAATGAGTGGATTGAAGATCCTAAGTAATTTTATTCTTCATTATTATCATGACTTATTTGTCGAGAAAGTAGAAGGAGAGGAGTGCCTGCCAGGAACGAGGTAAATAAATGTTGTATTTGAATGTATGAATCCCCAACTTATTATAGCTCATGATGTTCTATAATCATATTCATATATAGTCATGTTTTAGAACAATGCATTTTTTAAAGCATTGCACTATATAGTTTTATATTCGTATGAATTTATAAACGGATGGAAAACATTTTTATCGATGGGGCATGGTTACATTCTAGCTGTCAGTAAGCCGTAAAGATTATACTATGCGGAAATTTCGTCGATATAAAATGTGGGTATATTGGCATGACGTTGCTATTTGTGGTTTGATACTTGGCAGTTTGGGGTAATATGAATTTTTTCCTCGTTCTATATTTTTGATAGGAAATGTTATTTGCACAGAGTTGGATGTTATTTGCTCTTTATTAGACAATCTATCTACTTCACTACGCTTACAAAATGAAATGGGTCGTACAATTCAGACAGGCTATTCAAATAATGTAGGGGTGGCATAATGCAGGAAGCGGTATTTTATGTAATTAGGAAATGTTTTTAATTGGCATATTTGTAAGAAGGTGTTTGTTTTAACTTTTTATTACATGGGTCGTTCTCAGAAGTGTTCTTCGGTTTTTGTTATTGACTTATTTAATCACAATAACCAGTATGTAGCATATTATCCGCTCTCAAAACATAGGTTAATTCCCTATGGTCCAGACTTTTGGAGAATCTTTTCTAGCAGGAACCTAGTGAAGTCGGATCACAAACCATCTGTCGTATCTGAGTAGTACGATACGGAGCAGAAATGTTACTATGGCGATATTTGTCAACTCTCCTCTGTAAGTCGTGATGATTAAATTATGAAAATATTTTCATATTTTAAGCATTCATTGCAAAATTCTGTACTCAAAAATCTGAATAAATACTTTCAATTATAAATTATGCAAATCATTTAGTTCGCGTAAGTTATTGTGTGTGTGGACGTGTCATCGAGGTGTGGCAAACGTCAATTACAAAACGGCATCGAGGTATGAGGTAATTCTAATGCCATCCGATGAAAAATTTTCTTAAGAAAAACTTGATTAAATGTGAATGGATTTGCGCGCCTAAATCCGAACTAATTTTACTACTACTCCCTCTGTTGCAGTATTGAATAATTCAAATTCAGGTAATAATATAAAGTTGTGCTATATTTTCATCTTAGATCAAAATACTTCATTCAAGGAATACCCCATCAATTTCCATTTACAACCTTGTATGTACCTAGACATATTTTCAGAGGTGTTTTGATGATCTGGAAAAGTTAAAAGTCTGTCATGCTATAAAGCTAATAAGATAAGATGAATAAATTAATACTGATGGTAAAGTGTAAATATTAAATGCTAAATGAATGCTACTTATACATTAAATCATCATCTCTCTTCTATGGTATTAAATACGAAAAGTGAACATTTTAAGATATTTAATTTAAAATTATTGAAGCGAAGAAGCATAAAAGAATTGTATAAAAATTAGGAGCTTTGTACGAATACGAGTGTATATACTATCGTAGAAACATCGCTTTCATTTCATTATTTAATAAAAAAAATATAAATCCGCTTATTTCTATTTACTAGTAATATTACTTATAGACAGTCTTGTCTACTACAAATTACACAGTGACCCATTGGTTTAAATTATTTTAGGTAGTTCTACTCTATACTAGTTTAAGATTTATTTCTCAATTTTCATCAAGAATTCATTTATAAAATTTTCGAGATTTTTCAAAATAATTTTTATTTTAAAGAATTTTGAATTTTAAATTAAAATAAACGTTTAACATACAATTATAGCTATGGATTGAGATTTTTGATATTAGGAAATATCTGATTATAGGAGGGTTGACTGTATTCTAATTCTAAGAATGGAAACGTCCATATTATTGTAATTGTAGATGAGTATTTTATTATTAGAAGTGAATATTTTCCGATACCTACATTATATGGAAAATGCACAGATGTTACGAAATACAAGAAATTTTTGGAATTTTATATTTATTTTTTATGTATCCTAGAATTTCCCAACTGTGTACAGTACAGTAATATTAAATATCTGTAATTTTCGTTATACATTTAGTATTAATATATGGCTTGTAATAGAACTGTGAATAGTAAAGGTACGGAATACATACTAAGTTATATTTAGTGTACAATGAACTTGTGTACTCGTAATTTCAGACATTGGATGTAATTCTTTTAAAAAAATATATATGAGCCTCTGTAGAAGACATTTCACTCAAAAGAAATATTTATAGTTATTTACCTACTGGGAAACTTACATTTGGTCATTATACTTTGAAGAGAATTACATTTCAGGAAAATTATTTAATTAATTTTATTTCAGTTGTTTATGCAGTTGGTCGTAGTTACCCTATGCGATTATCTTAATTTTGCTGATAATTCATCAATTTTCTTTCAAACGAACTGTTAAATTACACAATCGTATTGTACTTTGCAGCATAGGTATTTTCGACAATACGAAATAATCTTACTTACGCGACTTTATTATTGCTCGTCCTATTAAATCAGAAAAATTATAAGGTTTCAATAATAGCTTTTATTTTCTATTTAATATGAAGCACTCTAATGTCATATTTAAGAAGATATTCGGTTTAATTCCTTCTTAAAAGTATCATATATCTTGTAATGGCAGCCAATATTTGTATGTCCTATCCATACTATATGTTCTATTTAATTTTAAATGCAAACTGAGAAGGTTCATGAATAATTTCGATGGAAGAATTATATTTCAAGTTATACCTACCCACCCTATCAGTTACCCACACCCATTAAATTACAGTGACCATTTAATATGGTCGTGAATTATTGGAGATTTGAAGCATCCATTTATTGTGTTATGTATATTAGTTGAACAAATTGTAGATAAACTGGCCATAAATTATGTCCGTAATGTCTATGACTAATATTGGGCGTAGGTTCTGTACATGAGTGTTTCAATGAATCCATGGAGCAAATTGTTCCACCCAAATAGATTATATACTCATTCACATCCAGGGCCAAAATTCAATTGTTTTTTTTTTTATTTAACATTAAATAGACAAAATTAAAGACAAAATAAGTTTTGGAAAGATGTAGAATTTATGAATGCTTAACATAACATTATATAACTATTTATTTCTACGTAGGGTGATGGAAAAAATGTATTATCATTTCAAATAAAATGTCTTGCTGGAAAAAAAACCGTAAGAAAACACCATCAATTTAAGACTTATGTCAGGTTGTTTATATCTAGTAAATATCCTTATTCTTCTCATATTTTCTCATGATGATGAAAAATTTTATTATGAAAAGCATAAGAAAAATAATATCGCTTATCCCGAAAGGAAAAACAAACCTGTGTGATTATATGTCAGGAGGTAAAATACCCCCAGTGTAATAAAAAGATATATTATATCATTATATCCAAAGTATATACTGTTTAAAGAAAGAATTTTGGTTATGAAGAGCACGCAGAATATCCAGCTGGAAATAAATTCAGAAGAATAAAAGAAAATTCTGAGAAAGGAAAATTTGGACAGACAAGATAAATGGTTATTACCGAAAATAGTTTCATATGAATGGTTGTATCAAAAACGAGTAATTTTCTTAACCCTAAATAATTACTTATGTTTTATATTTTCTTTAAGAATATTTCAAATATATCACTCCAAATTTCAAAGCTGTAAAAGTATTAAACTTTCACTTTCCGGAATTATATTGGATATTTTTTGTTTTGGGTACATATTTTTGAAAAGAATTACCAAACTGCATGCCCAGGACAGACATAAATGGAAAACATTGGGGGATGCCTATGTTCAGCAGTGGACAAAAATTGCGAAAAAAACCTTTTATAGCATTAAAATTCAATTAAAGTGGAAAAACGATTTTTCTCACTCTGCGGTTACTTCAAATTTGTTATTTTTTTCTGAGAGCTGAGAATTTTTCCCATAAACTATATCATTTTCACAATATTAAAATTTTTGTTTAAATGCAATTAAATAAAATGTAAACTCTAAAGAGTTATTAAAAAATTATTATTTTTGAACTTTTTCGGATGTTGACACAGTTTTGATACAAGCATGTCCTATGTCGTCATTAATAGGCAAGAAAGTGTGCTATGTTTGTGTGCTGTTCACCGTTTTGGAATGGGTATATCGTACATCTAATGCATTTTTTGGTGTAAATAGTCTTCACTCGTAATAAAAGTAAAATCAACGCCTATAAAATTCTTAGTAGCCCAGAAGTACAAATCTTGCACTTGCATCATCTTTGTGTGACTATATGTGTTTTAATGTCCAAATAGTAAGCTCTACCAACAGTTCTAGTTTGAACAAGATCGGCGGAGGTCCCCCTAAAAAGTTTTTTGTTTGGTATCCTAATATAATAATAAAAATATAATATATATATATAATATAATTAATACTAGTTCGTGGTACATTATTTATAAGAAACTATGCATAATTAATATTTACTTTGGGTAACTAGTCTTATCCAAAGATAGTCTTATCTTAAATAATTATCCCTCGCTAAATTTTCATCCAGTTTAATACTTCTCGATAATTAATTGCCAGAACACTTTTTTTATATTTATTGAATCGAATAGATAATAGCTTATGATGACCTGGAAAACACAGTTAAATATGAATACAGTAGAATGCTGGTATGCCATGATATTATACAAATTAATTATCTATTATCGTAATTATTATTATTTAAATAAAATATCTATTCTGAAATTTTATTTAAGGAAATTTCAATTTTTTATAACCGTAATTTCAATTTTTGTAGTTTTCAGTAAAATGTCGAACATTAAAGAAAGAAAAGTAATTTTTAAATTATATTAAAAAACATAGTTTTCATAACATGGATTTCCATTTAACCAATAATTTTGTACCTACGTTAAACTATCTATCTCTTTATTTATGTATTAATATAGTCAATAATATTTACACCAAAAACCAAATTATTTGGATATAAGATTGTAGAAAAGTAGATGGAAAGAGACAATTAGTTTACGACATGTTATTTCGAAATTATACAAAAATGAATGCGAAGAGGTCGGTGCAAAATAATTATAAGGTGATTTATGGATTTTATACTATTTCTCGTTTATAATTTAACGTTAACCTAACACAGAAAATAAGATATCTGAACGAACGAAGGTGTGGTTTTTAACAAGCGATTAATTATATTTGCTAAATTATATTAGCATTGCATGTAGCTGCACAGTGATATAAGCAAGTTCTTGACCAAATTAGCTTTTCTTGGATTTTTTCGCCTTACGAAATATGCTTTAATGAACCATTTATGTTTTTATAATGGTGTGAAGATGAAAAATATTTATAATTTCAGATAAAATATTTATATTATTTAATGTAACATTTGTTTCAAGAATTTAAATAAAATAAGTTTATACAGATATATAGATATACATGAAGTACATGTAATATGCATAAATCTATTTAAAAAAATTCGCTTTAAAGGTTAACTATACCAACCCTATATTTTTTCCAAGTTATGGAATGTTAGGAACCTACTATATTATCTTTAAAATATTAGCGAACTTTAGGGATTTTTATGAAATGTTTTATTTTTTATAACTATAACGACTTTCAGAAAATTTTAAAATTTCTTACTTTTAAATTTTCTTAAATTAAAAAATATTTTTATGGGTATAAAAAGATTAATTTTGAACGATTTAAAGTTATGATTATCTTTTATATCTATTCTTTAGGTCAAATTTACGAGACTTGCATCTTATTCCAAAGGCTCGTTCGTAAAGTCTGTAGTGAGAGTGATCCAGTTTAATTATCGCATTTGCTAACTATTCATAATCAGCTGTTTAGTAAGAGTGACCATTTTGCTATATTTTAATCACTACATTTCGAACATTTCGACTGATTTGGAGTGATTAACTGTCAAGTTTATAATTTAATTATAATAATCAGTGGACGGAGTGATTAGATATTACCTAACTAAATAGTAGGGTAATAATTTCGCACACGGAGTGACAACAAAGCGATCGCATTTTGAATTTCTGAACGAGAGTGAATTTATCTCTGAAGTGATTTTCTTTACGAACGGTTTGGTGTGATAACAAAGTGAAAATATAGCATTGAAGTGACCCCAGAGTCTATTTACGAACGAGGCCCAACGCTGACACTTC
This sequence comes from Symmerus nobilis, assembly GCA_027564815.1. Taxonomy (NCBI): domain Eukaryota; kingdom Metazoa; phylum Arthropoda; class Insecta; order Diptera; family Mycetophilidae; genus Symmerus; species Symmerus nobilis. The sequence continues at coordinate 4,224 of JANTOP010020404.1, read as the reverse complement.
CCAAACGATTTATTTGATTTTCTTGCATGTATATGAAATGAACGGTATTGAAAGGAAAATTTTGAGATTTTGAGGGTAGGGGAAGAGGGGAGACCTAAAAATCTTAAATAGTACGAGTGGTCGGCTGACAGCTAATTTGAATGATAGTTATAAACGAATAGAGCAGGTTTTGAAATTGATCGATAAGGTTATTATTTATCGCCGAGTTATGGCTATTGATATGGCCGATCAATGTCGTTCAAATGGCCATAACTCGGAAAAATTTGTTTTACTTACATATTTTTTTGTTAACATAATATTATTAATGATTAGGAAGAATTATGCCACTCGCACATTGTTTACAGAACAAGCTGAACGAGGCGAGGCGACAACAATTATATTTCTCTCGTAACTAGCTATTATAAGTAACACCTTTATAGGGTAGTTCGTCCTTTCAGCTCACTTCATAGCTCACAACAGGACATATCATGTTTCATGTGATCGTTTCTGATATTTTTCTTGTTAAAAATATATAAGTATACAACTCAGCTACAAAACTGAGTTGTTCACTCTTTTTCGGGGACAATGATATACAATAAGTATTGTAAATGTATGCATATCAGATACTTATTTTGAGCATAATGAGGATATTTTTAATTATGTGTTAGAGCTATCAAATAGTTAATTTTACCAAAGTGAATCATGTAAAATATGTTTTTTTTTATTTTGCTTTTAATCAACAATTTCTTGAAGGAGGTTACCCTGGATATGAAAATAATAGGAAAACTACCCAACTTTAATCGTCTTTTCTCAGGAACCGTGTGTTCAATGTGGTTTAATCTTATCCATATATTTATCTATCTAAACTATACCACGGGCTTTTGTGAAAACAGATTATTTTTTATGGAGGAGAGAAGTATAGAACATTTTTTTATTTTGCATGAATATTTTTTCACATCAAAATAGTTTTGAAGCCAAATTCCTGTGTTAAAGTGCTGCTATGTTATTATTTAATAACAGGAAAAATATTGGAAGTTGAAGGTTTTATGGTTTCTGCCAAAAGGATTTCTATATACGCAACAAAACTAGTCTTACGAACAGCTGGTTTTCTGGAAAGAAACGATTTTTCATTCGAGCTTTTTGGATGCATCGATAGTTTGGGCCCCCCTTATATCAAAAATCTGGCACACACCGTTGTGAAATATAGTCTAGTTTATTTCGGAATAGTATCCAATATTCCATGAAGAATAATGGTTCATTTGAGGAATTAGAACTTTTATTATTTGATATTTTTTCAGATTTAATTGTTCATTATATCGTTACGTTTAGTGGTTAATTTTTTATTCGATGCAGTCATGTAGTCTCAACAATTTGTAAACTTTAACTAAACTGTAAACCACAGCAAATGTTGAATCATAACTTTACTTTCATTCCAATATGAAATTTTAACAACGTATAGTCTTATAATAGTACATACAAATTTGTAATGTTGGAAATATTCGAATACAAACAATAAAAAATAATTGCCAGATAGATATTTTTTAAGTGTTCCCCAGCTTCCAGTTAATACTGTACAATTTTGCAGGATGAAAATGAGACATATAGTTACGGTATACAATTAAATTCTATATCGAATAACAGTTTTGGTGTTTATACACTTTCTACCACAAAAAACCCGATTGGCATTTAATATAATGCACATTAAAGTTTGAAACAAAACCAACTCCCAAAATATTGTGTTATATTTTCGCAATATAGATTCTGCACAAGCTAAAAGTACATATATCTAGCTACAATAAAACTGGCTTTTATTATGGAAAAGTTTCAAAACAAAATTATTACACAATAACGTTACAACTTACAACGTATAATACCAACATACATTTTATAAATTTTGATTTTCCCATTCTGGATACGGATACCCGACCCAACCCTTAATTATATTTTTATTAGTCATCCTTACCTTATATATATTGTCTACAAGCTTTATCACTTCTTCCGTTTCCATGGTTGAATGTTAATTGCTTAAGGTGCTATATATTTAGACACACTCTAATTAACCGTTGAGTGTATATTGGGTATCAGTGTCGGACGTAAAGTAACCGAACAAAAACCAAAAAGTTGCTATTACTATATTTTATATCGTTTCTCTACAACTTTTCTGTTCGTACGATGACAAACTATGGCTGGAATGAGTATGAAATTGGATAACAAAAACGCCATCAGCCAAGCTAGAAAAAGTTTATTAACTAACACAAAAGCATTGTTTATGCCTTGTATCTCTATGCGATTATTAAAATTCAGTAGTAGAGCTTTTGTAAAAGAGTTTATTAGCTCATAAGAATTTGTACGGAATCGTTTCGCTGGCTTATGTTGCTACTAGTATAGTATATCATCGAAATCCGATTGCTTAGTATTGTTCGAATACTAATATTGGCTGTTTGTTTAATTAGATGTTTCGAAGCCGATATGGATGACCTGAAAAGATAAAATTGTTATTAGTATTCAATATAAAAACAATATTAAATAATATATACATATAACAATATTACAGTTTAGTATTAACCAATTCTCATACAAAATATTTGAATGGGATTTGAAATAAATTTTAATTTATACTATATTTTATGTATATCACTATAAAATGTATATACATAGCATGTATGACCGTTCGTATATGCATAACAATTATTATTAATAATTACTATGATTTTAGTATGCATACAATTTCTCTCTACAATCGTCAATGTAATACTTATACATGAATGGTATATTTTATAATAGTTTGTTATATTTAGTTTCAAACTTTAGATTTCAGAATCAGAAATCAATCCACTTTTAATTGTAAAATAATTCTGCACAATATAATTGTTATTTATAGTGAATTCTGATTGGAAATCTCCCAGATATAATATGTATAAATGAATATATATATTTATAGAGACTTATATTAGTATTTTAAATTCTGGTATTAAATTTGAAACCAGAAAGTTGTTTGCTAGTTTTTGAATGTTACGATTATATGCCATAGCCAAATACATGACAGGTATTGAACACCTTTCTAGCAATGAGAATAAGTTCGAAGAAACTAAGAACTAATGGTAATCAATTTCATTACCAAATCGAGAAATTGCAGTAAAACGTATTTCTCTACAAAAATTCAATTAGAATTTCGATCCACTGAACGGAACCCGCGGGTCACCGAATGATCTATTTTATAATTTCAAGTGACCCACTTGAGTTCCGAAAAGAATGTCTAATATATAAACATTAAAAAATTACAATTGACCTGAAGCAAAATTCTGTAGAACTGAGTCTTTTCACTTTTCACAATCAGCACTTTAATAGTTCTACCGTTCTACCCTGCATTTAAGTGGGGAAGGATTTTGGGGGTATCAACAAGGTTGTTTTAAAATGAAAATACCACTGACCCAAAACGTCTTCTTAATACTCACATTCTGGTTGAAATTTGACCTGCCACCCAGAAAGGTTGCCGATCCTTGAATAAATTATTGTATAAATATAAGAAATGTTTTCAATAATACCAGAGAAAATTGTTGCATAAAACTATTCTATTAAAAAAATGCAAAAACATATTTTCAATCCTAAATCTGAACTTAAAACCGTTCAAGGGAGGAGATAAATAACCTCTAGAAATTTGGCAGTAAAACTAGATTCACAAAAAATAAAATTTTGCAATAATTGTTTTCCAAAATAACAAATCATCATATCAGTCTGCTAAAGTCCACTGCTGAACATAGGCCTCCCCCAAGGTCATCTAATTATATCTGTCCTGCGAATACTATACTATACTTCTATGTTTGAGATACTTGACTTGAAATTCAGTGAAAATCCGGTGTCGCCACCGAGGTCGCCATGCAACGAGATTTTCATGCACAGAAAATTAGGAATCACTTTTTTGAGTCGCACCATATTGTACTCAGCACCAAAAGTTCCTATTCTAGACCTCTCATATCATACGCGGCATGACTTGAAATTTGATCTAAATTGGGAAATATGTATTTGGAAAAAAGAAAAGTGCGTCGCTTCGCCCCGTCTTCCTATATACATAGATTTCTCTTAAGGGGTCTGACCACCCTGGGATTTTTTTTGGCTACTTAAATTCTCTCTACTTTCAAGAATATTTTAAGCGTTTAACCAAAAACCTAGAGATAAAGACTTGTCACGACAAGAGCAATTTCATAATTTTTTGAATATCGAATTTAAAATAATTTCTAGCTCCGC
>JANTOP010020393.1:0-13298 GCA_027564815.1 Symmerus nobilis | reverse complement strand
GGATCAATAAAGTATTGTTGTCCCAAAAACGCCTATAATTATAGTTGGATTATACGTGAAATTCTCGGTATTTTACCAATACTTTTTATCAGTGAACAATTCAAGAGGACAGTGCAGTGGTCCGAATAGACAACAGTAGAAGTAAGGGCAAAGGCGAAATACAAGTGGCCTATATAAGCCTCTCCATTGTTGAGTCTACTAAAAACACAGATCTAATCAATGATTAAGGACTCAATTTCTTAGGGTATATTATAAAAATAAAAATTGCATTTTGTGTAAATGACTGTTTTGGTAGCCATTAACTAGTTTATCTTTAAGCCGAAAGTAAATGTACCACAAACAGCGTTGTTAGCAATTTTACAGGCAACAAAAAAGTGAATCCAACCCTAACAATCAATTCGGGAATACATACGACGATATACCTATTGCATCCCCCCCAGACCACAGGGTTTCCAGGTTGTCCGGGTCCGGAAGGTTGTCGATGTCGATATATGTTTTAACACCCGCCAAATGGATGTAATTATTGCTAAGTTAACTGCATTCTACACTCTAACTGCGTGTATTTCTAATTATTTCTAACTATTCTTGAAAATTGTGGTATTAATTTCCCATCCTACCCATTTACCATAAAAATACGACACTTCCATCATAATTTCAGAAGTCTAAAAGAATTGTATGTAATTTCAAGGACTATATTTTTGCACTCCCTGCCATCTCCCGATTTGAAATTGCTTGAAACTTTACCTACATTTTCTTGAAACAATTTCAATTCTTCACAAATGTTTTTGATTTATCTGAACTAACCGCCGCATTCTATAACAGCAGCCTAAGAATTGTTCCTCTTTGTTCAAAAATGTCTAGATTCCTTGAAGACTATCAGGCATTTATCTATCAATTGTCGAAATGTGTCAAGACATTACACATTACTGTATATGGTTAACTAAATTTGCACGCCAAATTGTCAATTTCCTTTTAATTCCCAGCCTAAATGAATTAAAAAATCAATAACGAATTTTATTTTGTTATTTCTTTTACTGTTACGTTGTTATGTACTACGCAAGTTAATTATTTGATTTACGTAAATGTTTGAAAGAGTTTGTTAGACATTTGGCATCATACCGTACCGTATTAGTTCTACCGTTCTATCGCTTAGCAATCCATAACTCAAAATCGATAAAATGTATGGTTTGCTCTCCAAATTGTTCTCCAGCATTTATGCAATTCATCCAACAATTCTAACTATCCTTATCGTTATTATTTGAAGGGCAAATAAGACAAAACATTCACTTAGGAACATCACTAAAATCCCTATAAGCTACTTAATGAAATAATGATTGGGTTCATTGCTATCAGCCTTCAATATTGCTATTATTATTAGAATAATACATAAATATATTAAGTATTAACATATTGGGAAATTTTATTCCTAAATAAAAAAGGTTCATCAAACTTTACAAATTTATCTCTTCATAAAATTGTTCACCATAAAAAAAATAAGAAAAGTAGAAAAGTTTTTCCAGCATTTTCATGGCCTAATTAAAAAACTAACTCAATAAATCTTTAGTCGATTTATGGTTTATGCTTTGTAATAGTCGTTATACCCATATACATAAGAATATACTTAATAATATGTTTCTCTATTATTCTTTTTTATCAATGCGTGGTATGATATGAAACTCAGTTAATATCGCTATAAAATAAGAAAAATTATCTTCGGGTGGGAAAATCTATTCATGGCGAATATTGAGGCTTTCCACGAAAATGTTCTTTATAAATGTTTAGGTCTCGTTTTAGTAAATTTATATTATATCGGCTGATTTAAAATCGTAAAATATAGCACGAGAATAAAATAAATAATAAAAGTGAGGAGTTTTTATTAAATGGATTCAGAAAAATAATATCACACTTGATGGAATTTTATATTGATATAATTGAAATTCCAAAATTTCGATTGAAATGAAATGAAAACTTCCTGAATTGAAAATTGTTTTTATTTAATTTTTTGTTCGGAAAACAAGAAAGAAAAATAAAGAAAAAATTATCCGTAACAAATGTATCGTGTTATAATAAATAAATAATATCACTGACACGTTTCTAGATTTTTAAACTTGACGAAACATCTCTTGGATATAATTCTACTTTCTCATAGCGTTTTTCATATTTCGCCACTTTCTTCCTCAAACTCTAACGGGATTTTACATCAAATTCATTAACAGCGACTCCACAAATTTCTAGTCAAAATACTTTATTCAATTTAGCAATTGCCACATCGATTATATTCAAACGGGTAAAAAGTTTGAAAAGCAATGGAAGTTTTGCAGGATATTTTATATTATGTTTGTGCCAACACATATCCATCACGTACGTGTTTCATATAGATATGTTACTGTTACAAACTTGTAGTGTACATATTATTTGAATATAAAAGTGATGTACATAAAAGCATCCCCAACCATAAAAATATTGTTATTTATTCATTAGTTATTTATGCAAACAATTCAATGTTTATGCTCGGTTTGGGATACAGACCCGTTTCTAATATATGTGTCAAATTGTCTTTCGTTCGGCCTCTTTAGGATCAAGAAACATTCCATCAAACAATGAAATCTTTAAATATCTATTAAATATATAACGGACCTGACTACAGAGCATAACGAAACATCTGACTCTTTTTATGTTTAAAAGAAAAATAATTTAACAGTTTGGAAAATGTATATTCAATCATACAACAAATGGACATTTTTCAAATTGAAATTTTAGATGTTGAATAATATTATACAATATAAAAAGACACAAGGAACATACGTTTTATTTCATGCTATTTGCAATACAAAATTCTATAGGAAATTAATTTTTGCTCTTTTTTTTATCTTAAATGACATAAGAAAACAATCCGTATTGAAGAAATAACACAATTTTAAAATTTGAATAATATTATCAAACTGAAGGAAGTGATGATAATATTGCGTGATTACTTGTACTACTCGTTCAATATACAAAATAGGTATTCAGTCGAACTAAGTTGTTTCAAGGTGATTGTCGACATAAATGTATGTTCACCTTAAAAATATCTTTTTTATTAATTGTCTTTTTGGTAATTAATTACTTAACACGAAACAATGGGATTTTTTCATCAAATTCTATGGAACATTTTATGATGCTTGAATCACTGGTAAGCCGAAAGCGAAATACTAATTAGTAATCATCAATAATAAAGTTGTTAAGTCATTAAATTGGAAATGTTCCTAAAAGTAATTTAATCTTTGTTAAATACCATTGGTGTCCTCCAGCTTTTTATATCTACGCCACACGCGTTAAAGTAGTATTTCAGAGGTATGGGTTTTTTATGTAAATTTATCGCCTTATATCATTTCTATTATTAGCGAAAAATTCAATCGGATGCTACAGTTTCTTAGTTAATAAATATTGAAAAGAAGGACATGGACACGATATATATAGGCGGATTTGATAATAATTTTGTGAGGATGCTGGTTACTAATTATTGAGCGGTGAAATACTCCAAAAATCTGGTCCAAATACGAACTATTATCTAAATATGGAATCTGTCGGAATATGAAATACTCCCGTTCAATAGCGTGCGGTCAAATTTCCATAAGATGTGCAAAATTTTATAACAAAATGTTACAGCTTTTATCATATGCGTTTGCATTATTCAAGAGAACATTACTAGGTGCAATTACTAGAGTGCATGCCGATTATTTTCTTCGGTTGGAAAGAAATCTAAAAACACAAAAAGTTGCTTCGACTATTAGGTAAAAATACAAAAATAAAATATTTCGGAAAAGTTGAAATTTATCAAAAAAAATCAAAAATTCGTAAAGGCTCGCACCGAGAAATTTGAATATCGAATATCGCGACATTTGATCCGGATTTCCCAATTATTTCCTTCGGATCCAAATACATGTAATGACGCAAAAAGTTTATAAATTAGTTGATGAAAAAGAAAAAAATATCAAAACTAAACTTTTCGTTCGAAAGCTTTGCAAAGACTTAAAATCTCCCAGAAAGCTTCATTATCCAAACATTTTTACGTTCTAAAATATATTTTCTATTCATATAACGATCTTGTAACAAAATTAAAAATTGTCCCAAGATAAAGCTTCAAAAATGTAAAAAAGCTCATTGAAAGCTAATTTGGAATCAAATTTTTATCCCATTCATTAAATTTAAATGAAATATGGAGTTTTCGCAGAAAGCTCATCACAACGAATATTGCGCACCAAAAGCTCTAAGTTTCGAATTCAATTTTTTACGTCTCATATTCTATTTTCACGAAATTTCAAATTTTCCCCAAAAAACATGCATCAAAATTCTCGAAAGCATTGAAAGCATATATTTATACAAAATATCAGGCTGATAGCCGATGATGATTTGCCTTCAATTCAATTCAATTTAATTCACTAAAGATTTCGTAGAGATTTCAATTTTCCATACAGCTTTTTATTAAAGTTTCTTTTTTAATTTAAATTTAATAATCTTAAATTTCACTGATGAAATTCACTGTGTGCTCTGCGCCTTCTGCGCATTAGACTGCGCGCCACTGCCCGTCTGTTCCATAACCAATTGCAGTGAAATTTGCAAAGGGCTACATATTTCTAAAACGTGCATATGGATATTTTTATAGTATGCGAAACACATCTGGAAAAACATCTTCGGACACATTAAAGGGCCAGTTCCAAATCTTTTTTTTAAAAGATCTATTTTTCAAATACCCCAGATGCTTGTAGTAAATATACGTAGAATGGATATAGAAACTGTAATTTCGGTCAGAAAGTTCGAAAACAGATCGAAAAATGCGAAATAATGAAAGGGTCTACATCATGATGATGATGATGATACCAGCGAGATTTTCCATTAAAAAAAACTTAATTTTAAAATTAAAATATTAAAATTATATATACATAATAATTAAAATAATATATAAAAAGTTGGAAGTAATCAAATAAATTCTCCTATGAAAAAAAATGTTTGAAAAAAGTCTTCGAGATTGGGAACTGACCCCTTAATAGGATCGACTTTTGAGAAAATTAATATAGATTTCATCGATTTGAACAAGATTTAATATTTGCGTTCTTAGAGCTAGTTATAAATCTGTATCAGTAGCATTGATTAAACTTAGTAAACATGGTGCACAATGGTGGAATGTACTAAGATTAAGAACTCTATAGATTTATAATTCAAATATTTATTTCATGAATCATTCATGCAAAATAATAATTGTTACGAGAAGTTAAGAAAATAAGGCATATACCAAGATAATTATTGCTTATAGTTTTAAGCAAATTATTCTCAAAATTGAAGGAAATCATAAAACAAGAAAGTAAAGTATGCGAATACTTTTACGAATGGTTACCTAACTCTTAGATGTACTGAAAATAAGATCATCCTTAAATAGTTTTAATTGCTTAGATTAAGTTTCATTTATTTCAATACAATAAGTACATTAAAGTTTCATAATAAATTAATTATAGTGTAACAATTTTAATATAGTTCAAGTCAAATTGTATGTGACTTAGCATAAAATCATTAATAAAAACCTATGTAAAATTTAGTTTAGATAGTTCAAAATTTAAAATAAAAACGGCGGCAGGAACACGACATAAATATTTTTTTAAACGTCTATTTGGAATATTACCGAGATGAACAAAATAGAAGAACAATGGTCCATATCTTGGACAATGATGCAGGTAGACGAATTAAGCAGAAACGATCTGGGTGTGAAAGTAAAAACACCAGCATTAAAAATAAACCTGATAGTGAAAGATAAACAGGTGAAATTGAGTTGTTAAGTGATTATTGGATGTGACAAAAATTAAAGAATGGACCGTAAAAAAAAAAATCCTACAAGTGGACGGAATTTCTTATAAGGACCCAGCCAATATTCAAGTGGAATAAAGGACTCGTCGTAAAGTAGGTGATGGGCAAGGTAGTTTTTTATATAAGGTATAGATATTGTAAATGTTAAAGTTACACATAATTAAATATTAAAATTAAATAAAAAAAAAGGTGTTCAATTTAATTCTTTTTAAAATAATTTTGTGCGGTTTCCTTGAGGATAAAAACTCAGTGACCCAAGAAACCGTCACAATAGTATTATTAAATATAGGCAGTATTTACCTATAGATATAGGTTCTGATTTTGTAAGATTCTAAAATATTCCGATGTAAAATATCTATCAAAATCTGCATCCACCTGTTGTTAACAACAGACTCACAAAATTATTTAATATTTAACACAGTGGCGTACGGTCAACATCTCCTTAAGGTGTGCAGAATTTTATGACCCCCTAACAAAATGTTAAAGCCTTTATCAAATGCGTTTGCTTTATTAAAAATAAGTTTAAAAACGTAAAAAGTTGCCTTAATAGTTAGGTAAAAATACACAAATTAAATATTTTGGAAAAGTTGAAATTTATCTAAGAAATAACAAAAATTTGTAAATGGTCGCACCGAGAATTTTAAATATCGGACATCGCGACATTTCATCCGAATTTCCCGAATATCGGATCCAAATGTAATGATGCAAAAAGTTTATCAATTAGTTCAGCAAAAATACAAAAATACCAAAACTAAACATCTCGTATAAAAGCTCTGCAAAAACGTAAAAGCTCCCAGAAAGCTTAATTTTCGGAACCAAATTTATTACGTTCTAAAATCTATTTCATATCCAAATAACGACCGTTTAACGAAAGTTCAAATTTTCCCGAAAAAAAAACTTCTAAAATCTCGTAAGCTCATAGGAAGAAGCCTTAAATTAAAATATCCTCAAATTCCTCAATTCCTTAAATTTGAATGAAATAAGGAATACTTACAGAAAGCTTGTCCAAACTAATAAAAGCGTAATGAAAGCTTTAAGTTTCGAAATTAATTTCTTCCACTTAAAAGTTTATTTTCTATTTAGTTAACGATCCTTAAACAAAATTTCAACTGTTTCCAAAATAAAGCTTAAAAATCTCAAAAGCTCATTGAAAACTTAAAATTTAAATAACATTTTATATAATTTGGAACCCAATCTTTATCCAATTTACTAAATTTAGATAAAATATGAAATTTTCGCTAAGAACTTTCTCGATCCACTGTAAGCTCAAAAGGAAGCTTTAAGTTTCAAACTTTGAGTTTAATTTTGGACGTTTTAAAATCTATTTTCTATCCAGATATCGATCCTTTCACGACATTTCAAATTTTCCTCAGAAAACAAGCTTTAAAAATCTCGAAAACTCATAAAGGGGTTATATACAGGCAGGAAGAATTGCAAGAATTTTTCCTGAGCAGACTTTGCTTTAATATAAATATTTATACACATATTATTATGGTAACTTTTAACTGTATTTTAACATTTTTGTATTCGTAAAAATAATAATTTTGAAAGCTGCTATCTCCAGGAGCTCCTCTCAAAAAGGGATCTTGTGGTGACCACGATACCTCTGGACTGGAATATTTAAAATGAAAAAACCGAACGGATTTCGTTAATATAATGAATAATCCTGTAATTATTTGGAGGAATAAGCAAAATAACTTTTTTTGACAAAATGACGGCTTATCAAAAAAAAATAAAAAATCGATTTTTTAACAAAATTTTGGCCTTAATTTGTTTATAAAAAAAATATTTATCGATGAGAAAAAACCTTCGATTATTTACTAAAAAATATACTTAAGAAGCTTGTGTTAAAATTTGAGACTGATCGGTTCAGCCGTTTCCGAGAAATTTTGGTCACCGACTTTAAAAACACAGTTTTGAAAAAAACGCGTTTAAAGTTTCAAAAGCACTTTACATAGCACTTCAAACGCTCTGACACGTCTTTACAAATATGCTAGTAACTCTGTGTGTGTACTGAAATATATGTACATTACGTAAATAAAAAAAAATTGATTTTTTGAAAATTCTAACTGATAACCTCTTAAAAGTATATATATGTATGCAAAATTTCAGGCCGATAGCTGAATTTTTCAAAGAAAGGGCATGAATGCCTTCATGATAATTTACCTTTAATTTAATTCATTAGAGCTTTGGTAGAGATTTTAATTTTCCACAGGATTTTTTAACGAAAGTATCCGATTTCATTTGAATTTATTTATCGGGAGATAAAATAGATTTGATAATGAATAAAATATTATTTTAATTAAAAGCTTTGGAAAAGCTTATGGAAGTTTCTTAAATCTCGTGTAAGACAATTTTAAATTTCAATGACGTTAAATTATTGGGATAGCAAATAGATATTAAAGTGCACAAAATTTAAAAACTAAATGTAAAATATTCTTCCATCTTTAAATTTTCGATGGAACTTTTCAACGAAAATTTGGGACTTAATTTCAGTTTATTTATTGGGAGAAAAATTAGATTCCATACAGCCTAAAATAATATTTTAAATAAAAGCTTTCGATGAGCTTTTGAAACTTTCTTAAAGCCTTTTCAGAAAATCTTTAATTTCACTGATTTTAAATTATTAGGATAAAAAATAAATTTCAAAGCGTATAAACTATTTTCCGATATGATACCTCCACGTCGATGGAGAGTATAGATCTTAAAAAGACTTCAAGTACCACATGACCAACTTTCGATACATTTCTTGTAGCAACTCTCCTTCCATCGTCATTATTCAATCTAAAGTTGATAAAAAAAATAGTAAAATGATTCAAAGTTATAATTTATAATAATAAAATAATTTGAGTTATCAATTTGCAGCAATAAAAATTGGTTACGATTTTGTCCATATTTCAGGTGTGTTCTGCACCTTCTGCGCATTAGACTGCACGCCACTGATTTAACCATACAAAAGCCGCGGACGAATCGAACCAAAAGAGTGGCTACAAAAACCTAGAGAAACACTTGAGTCTAATCACAATTCAATTAAACATAGATATACTTATACATTATTTCATTTTCATCTACCTATTTCACAATATTAAAAAATATAAAAAAAGGCTTTAGAGTTTCAAATTTACTTTCTAACATTTTTCTATTTTTCAGTTGCATTATTATTAAGCGCAGCACAATATTCTCATCATAAATGAGTACCTAGTTATTATAATTACAGCCGACAAATAAAATCTGTGGTAAATATGTAGAATAATTGTCTATCTATACAAATCTGCAATTTGGAAAATTATTATTAAGAGTATTTTGAAAGAAATTTTCTTCCCATATTTATCATATCTTTTTCAAAATGTATGTATTGGAATTCAATACATTTTTGCGGTTTATGATGCATTCATCATATTCGTATGAATAGAATCGGGATTGCGAATATGATAATTTGGAAATGGAAACTTATATATGTAGTTCGATAGGTTTCTGTTTCATATCATATCAATAAAATGTTCCTCTGTGTACAGGAAACTATTAATTCTAAATAGAAATTATTTTCCATTGATATTTTACATCCTCTCCATCAATTCAATATATAGCTATGTCAAGTGGATGCAGAGTAGTGAAAAAGCGGTACAATCAAAATGCAATGCAATTCGATGGGTGAACATAAATATTATTTAGCTTTATCAATGATATAGAAACTGCAATCATGCCAAATACAACAACTGTTCTTTATCATAGGAGTATATAAAGCGATTTTCAACAGCAACTTGAACTTCTGTTATTATTATATTATATTCAAGGTAAAGTTCTCTTCTGTCATATTCATATTCAAAAATACTCGTTGCAATGCATATTTTATAAGGATTTGCGATAAACGGTATTCAGACTTTCAATGAAATTGGTAGAATAGAAAATTATGCTTACACATCCTTTCATGATTGGATCACGAAATCCAGAATAAAAACCTGAAGATGGGCATCATTAGGAATATCATTAATGGTCCAGTGATTATAAGGAGAATCTGATTTTAAAAAGTGTACATAAATAGGTATGGTTAATTTTTAAAAGCTGAACCAATACAGTATAATTAGAGCGCGATAACGATGAATGAGCTACAATTGTTTGAAAGAAATCAATAAACTCGTCGATAATTCCGATTTATATAAAATGCAATATTGCTATTTTGAAATCCGATTTATCTTTTAGCTTTTATCAATAGCTTTTAATTTTTTTAAAAGCAAAATCATTGTGGACTATTTGTATTATGTAAGGATTCTAAGGATTTCTGTAAACTTTTTTTAAGTTATTCAATTCATTCTCAACATTTCAAACAGGATAATGTTTTCTTCGGGGTCTCTACAATATATTTTATATATTTAATTAATTGAGGGAGATATTTTTATATCTAACCGATCGGAAATTTTATGAAATCGACGACACAAAATGATTGTGTCACATTTTATAATTTTACGAGTATGTTGATTGAAAAGCGAAATAGTATGAAATTTGAAATTGCATAGATTTCAACACACTTCATTTATATGTTAGTATAGATAAATAATAACGTAATATATTTCTAATCGGACATTGAAATTGGCTTGGTTTTAGTATGTTCAATGCACAATAAAATTTATAATTTATAATTTAACTTCAGAAATTAAACGGTCTGGTGAGCAATTTTAATGAATACTTTGAATAAAACGAGACCGGATGGCGTGATTGTTGTTAATATTATACTAACTATGATCTGTAATTTGATCATTTCTATATTAAGTTTAATTTGGCTGTAGTATAGTTACTAATACGAACATTACTTTTACAACCGAAAATTTCTAATCATACTTCTGCTATACAATTATCTGCAGGTTGATGTAGTATGCGTATAATTTATTGATGGCTATCCTCTTGGATAATATAATCTATTACTCTGAAATCTATCTCAATGCTACCTTAAATTTAATGTAGTTCTTACATAAGAAGTTCAACCCTCGCCATTGTTAAAAATAAAATATATTGAAACTATAAAAACTATTTCCCAAAAAAAAAAGTTAAATCAGTAAATTATTTAAAATAGGGAACATGTGCCAAAATCTTGATGTTGATTCGTACAATATATTCAATAATATTCCTCAAAAATATAAATGACATCGTAGGCAGATGAACATTTATCATTTTGATTGTTAACATAAAATTTTATGTGATGTAAATCAAAATCAATTTTCCGGTTTGTCACATATAATACATATTTGTATTTTATGTAACCGGCATTATAATAATATATTGTAACAGTGACGAAGCTTAGAAGAATGTCAACTAATAAATGGCGACGTATGACATTTGAGACTTTAAAATGAACCATTAACCCGACACTTTTGGTCGAATATGCCCTTTAATACATTTTGAAAATTTCATTAAACTTTACTCAAATCATAGAGATATATAGACATCCTTTATTCGTAATACACATTTTACTAATTTTATACGAGAGATACCATGCTTCGATAATAGAACACCGAGCTTGAATGGGTTAAAAAAATGCTGTACATCTTAATTTACCTACAAGGAATTCGATACTCGTTTCAAGTAAATTCACACATCGGATATATGTATTCAAAATAATTTCATTTATTCGTAATATAGCGTTTATTTCTATTGTTAGTACAATAATAAATTATAATTGACATCTAATATATATTTATACATAATGCAAAGTGAAGTAAGTGCCAGGTCCTCTATGGGAAATACGCTAGTGTAGGCGTACTGAGGTCTAGCTCATATCACACAAATAGCAATCCAATCAAAATGATTTCAGCGATGTAACTAGGCTCGTACGAAATACATCGAGAAAGTAAATAAAAAAATCTGTTGACAGAATGTCCCCTATCTTAAAATCTTTTCCCCTAAACTTTTCACGAGAAGCATTTACCTCAACATTTAATTAATTATTATCCAATTGACCGTCGGATTTTTATTGTTCAATTGCAAAATACCTCGGAGGATCAGCTAAACTTTTGCTTATAACCCAGAAATAAATAAAATAAATAACAATTTTCTTTAAACATTTTACATATTATAACATTTAATTAAAAATTTTCCGTAACGTAACAATCCGTAACTGCAAAGCGAGCTGTAATACTGCGCTCACTTTTTGACAATTATGATCATTATACTCTAGCAAATCATCATGAATAGACTCACGCGTGCACAACGCTACCAAATTTTCCAAATTTACTATGAAAATCAGTCATCGATTCGCCCAACTTATTGACGACTTCGTTATTTTTATGGCGCACATAATCGTCCATCTAAACAAGCCATCCGTCGAAGTGTGGATAGATTTCATACCACATCGCAGCCAAAAGTGTGGAAGAAGATTCAAATTTATCGATTTGTCGTAGGTCGCAGGAATTGCGGCTATAGCGGTCCACTACGTGGAACATTTTGCGCAAAGATCTTGGCCAACACCTAGATAAGATGTAGCTGGAGCAGGAAATTGAAGCCTCGATACCATCATATGCGTTGTTGTCTCGCCGATTGGGCTCTAGACGAGTTGGAAATTGACACGTTGTTATATCATAAAATTGTGTTCAGCGATGAGGCTAATTTTTGGTTGAATGGCTACCTCAACAAACAAAATTGCCGCATTTGGAGTCATGGAGTGAGACCAATCCACAAGAGACCTATGATACAGACTACATTATATCCAGAAAAATACACCGTTTGCGTCAAGGAGATGCGGTTTCAACAGGATGGTGCTACGTGCCATACAGCGACCGTAATCATCCACTTATTGAAATCAAAATTTGGCGATAAGTTGGTTTCGAGAAATGGACCTATCGATTGGCCTCCAAGCTCGTGCGATTTAACACTTCTTGATTATTTTCTGTGGGGCTACGTGAAGTTTATGGTTTAAGGCTAGTTTAGGCACCACCAGTGCTCGAAAAAGTGGCCAAAAGTTGGACGTACAGAAAGCGCTTCTCCAGGAACAGCCGCGGTGGCCCGAAATCATTTTTAAATGTTAATTCCATATATTGATCTTTGAATAAAAAAAAATTTGAAATAAAATTTGATTTCTTGTGTTATTCTTTACAATTTCAAGTTCTATCGGGCTTAAAACACCCTTTAAATCAATAAAATGCACATATGATATGTAACAATTTTACGCAACAAATTGCACTTCATTTTAAAGCTTTTCACTTTTAAAATGAAAAGAAGGAAAGAATTCATTTCGCTTAAAACAATTTCAAATCAAAAATGTTCGACCAAGAGAATTTAGCTTAACAAAAAGTTGGCTTAAATATATTTCCCAAGAAATTAATGTACAATATTGGAAATAGATTGGTCGACCCCTCGCATCACCAAAATAAATACCAATAGCAAACAGAGACTAAGTAATAGGGTGCCGAATCAGTGGTTGGCCACCGTAAGGATAAATTTAAATATATTATTCAGTAATAATGTTCAAG
>JANTOP010020382.1:0-13299 GCA_027564815.1 Symmerus nobilis | reverse complement strand
TTGCAAAAATATTTTAGGACAATGTTCTTGAGATACTAATACATTCAAAAATCGAATAAAAAAAATTCGAAAAAAAAGTTATCCAAAGTAGAATAGTACCTTAAAGCCATTTTAGTTTAAAACTTCTTTTAAATTTGCACCCCGAGATTTTAAATCATTAAACAATTAAACTTATCAATATAATTCAGAGATATATAAGTACTATACACCTAACAATACATACCGCAAATCGGTCCATGTTTTCTTCCATTTTTCCTCATTTTTGAGCGCTCCACCAATTCATTCAGGCGTTCCGCCAACTGTTCCCAAATTTGTTTATTTTATTTTTGGCGGTCCATTCCTTATCATTAGAATATATTATTATGTATTAAGTAGGTACTTATATTGAAATTTACATACCTTTCATGAACGATATCTACTTGCTCTTCTAAAAACGAAATTTGAAATAATTTTTGTTCCTGTGAATTTGTGTTACCATCTTTTCTAACTGCAGCCATTTGAAAAATTATACAGAATAATCAATCTAACGGAAATAAAATCAGTGAGATAATAATTCCATTATTTCACATTAATGACAAAAAAGTCACCGTATGTGAGATAAATTCAAAACAAAATCGCAATTTCTCATTTAGTACAACTTTCCATTCTACATTGAAATTGAATGGATTCAATTTAACAGAACGGAAATTGACCTACTGACATATAAATCTAAATGAAATCGGGAAATTAAATCTCTTCGAAAGCTTTAATGAATTGAATTGAATTGAATCGAAAATTATCATGAAGGCATTAATTGTCCTTCTTCTTCTTGTTTCTTGATATGAAAGAATATACAGAAGTAAACAAACAAGACAAGACAATGTTCAGCCTTTAATTGGACCGAGTTATGCAATACCCGACTAAGCGCCATTTTTTCGAAAATTAGGTTTTTGCTCTATCGGAAAGTTTAGGAACTAATGCGTCTTCTCACAAAATATTATAACCTAAAACCGACTGGAAATATTTTATTTTTAAAGTTTATGTCTCCGCTTTTCAGCTCTATTCAGGGTGTGTGATATTTGCAACAACCGACTAACGGCGTGAGATATGCAGCAAGCGATATTTTCTTGATGATTTTCATTTTGCAGCCACCTGGACCTATTCTTGCATTAGTATAAGTAACTTTAAAATTATTTTCTATGAAAATAATCAAAGATTGGGCAAAAATATCTCACGAATAAGTTTCAGTACACTCTTTTGCTAAAAGAGCTCTCCTGTAAAATTTGGGTTTTGTCGCTTAGTCGGTTGTTGCATAACTCGGTCCAATTTAGCAATAAAATTTTCGAAGTACGACCACCCAGCCCAGAGGGTTAGCTATCAAAGTTCGATTTTAAGAGAACGATTCGCGGTATTTTCACGTTCGCTGTTTAAACCAAACCCCCGCGAATGTCAAGTACTGTAGTTTATATTTTAGTTAAGGAATAGAAATGGTTTTGGTAGTTTTATATGCTAGTTATTATATAGCAGCTTACTTTAAAATTAACTTAAGGGAATCGGTTCTTAATCTTGAAAGGTAGAAAAGAAACAGAAGAACAAAAGTAAAAGACGGTTCCAATAAGACACGTGAACATGAATGAGAAAAGTGATCATATTATGTCCTGCTATTATGGATTGAAATACCGGTTAACCGAATCAAAATGCATAATTTTATTAGCGGTACGGTACGGGGTTTTTTTTTCTATTTATTAAACTAATTTAATTAGTTTAATAAATAGAAAAAAAAACCCGTTAAAATGTATAATTTTACTAAAATTTGAATATTAAATTTTGGTGGCCAACCACTGATTCTATTTTTTAGTGGCCAATCATTGATTCCGCACCCTATATCGATCAATGCCGGTAAATTAGGGAAAAAAATTATTATAAAAACCCAAGAAACTTTATTAGACATTTTTTTGTCTATCGCTTTTATTTCTTTTTTTACTTTCGGTAAATTTGGATCGAATAGCACAAAAAAAGTGTTTGACTTTTGCAATCTTTGAAGAGTCTAGAATATGTCCCTGAAACGATTTTTTGATATTCAGCGATAGTTCTAAGCGAAATGGCATTTTGAAGGTACAGCTGCAATGGCATTAACATAATATAACTAAAATATATAGCATTGGCAAGAATATTTTAAATGCGTTTTTCTCGAAACCATGTTTTTCAAACTGGTGTACTCCATTGCGGTCGATGTAGTTAACATACAGTATCGCGGTTTGAAGTCAATTGTAGAGAACCATTTTTATGGGAGCAAAACGTAGGAAAATTTCTAAAAAGTTTATTTTAAGCATTTTTTACAGAGCTGCAATAAAAAAGATTGCAATTAAGTGACAGGAGCATAGACGATTTATGCTTCTTGCGGGCATATTTTCAAAACGACGATACATTAAAAATTAAATAATTTAATTTCTATATATCATTCCTTTATAAAATGAATTAATTTTATTTTTATTTTTTAACTGTTGTTTTTTAAGTATTTGTAGTTTATTATTAATATTCTGCATTTCAAAAAAAATTTTAGAAAATGTCCAAGATTACCGGTAAATTATCAGTAAACCGGTGATGGATTTTTTCATTACCGAGTTACCGGTAATGAAAAAATCCGGAAAATTTGCAATCCCTACCAGCTACAGTTGGAGTTTTATAATTACTCGTATTTCTGAACTCGAACTAAACTTACTGGATTGACAAAAAACGCATATAATAGAATAATTTAGAATCCGTGTCTCTTAAAATAGACGGTGGTTATTTTTCTATAAGTAATTAAGCTTTGAAACCATATAAAAACATAGTTCGTTGAGGACATTGTTAATCTCCATTGTCACAACATACAGAAAAGGCAAGAAGTTTAGCTCGAGAAACATCCCCTGCTTCAACTGTATGAAAAACTCTATATCCACTTTCCATTTATTTTGACATAATACAATTTAATTTCCAAACATAAATGTCTTGCCAACCAAAAAATAGAATTATGATTGTGTCAACATAAAATAATCAAGCTAAAATGAAACAATAAAAAATCTGGTACAATATACCCCATCTGGTACTTTACCGTAACGTTTGTTTTTATACGCCAAGTCCTTTTTTTTGTACATTTCGTTGGTACACTTTTATTTAATTCGCTTAACAAAATAATTACATTATGTCACATCGTAATCATTTCCAGATCTCGTCACAAATAAACCTCGGTGTCTATAAAGTTATGGTTGTTTGCCAGCAAAAAACAAATCGAGCCAGTTTTTTTTTTACTTGCAATTATAAATTTTGTTATACCTTACGTAAATGAATATAACACTAGTCAGCAAATAATACGAATTTTTCCATGATACTATATTTCATTCCAAGAAAGTAATAAAAAATTGGAAAATTAGATTTCCAAGACTGACGGTTTTTTAGCATTCGTCTAAATATGCGATAAATATAAAGACCAAGATCTCAGATAAAATTTAGAACCTATAATAAGGTACGGATGCTAGGAAAGCTTTATAAATACTTATTAGAATGTATTGACTAGCGTATCCGATTATGTAAAGGATGAGGACGCAAAGCAACCATAAAATCTTATTAAAATTGTGATAATTTCTATTTCAGATTTCCATATCCACGCTTTCCCTAATTTTTATTACAAAGATGTTCTTAAGCAATTCTGCTTGTTTAGAGCAATCTGAATATTTACTTAAAAGAAAAATTTAAAGATTTTTTCTCGCACTTAATGCTTCACAATATTTTCCTACCAAAGGAAATGTTAAATTAAATTTCTGAAGGTTTTTTTCTTTGTACCGGGGAGAGAAGAAAATAATGTTCACTTTACATTTTCGGATTTCAATTTATATAAATTGTTTTGTATGAGAAAAAATATTGAAATAACTAAATGAAGTGATTAAGAGATTTTCTTTCTGTCAGTGGCGTGCGGTCAACATCTCCATAAGGCGTGCACAACTTTACGACCCGTTAACAAAATGTTGCAGCCTTATTGTTCGTTATGTTGCTATAACTAGAGTGCATTCCGAATATTTTCTTCGGCCGCAAAAAAATATAAAAACGGAAGAAAGTTGCTTTGACAGTTAGGTAAAAATAAAAAAATTAAATATTTCGGAAAAGATGAAATTTCTGTAAGAAAAATCAAAAATTCGTAAAAACTCGTACCGAGAAATTTCAATATCGAACATCGTGACATATGATCCGAATTTCCCGATAATTTTCTTCGGATCTAAAATAATGTAATGTTGCTGGTAGTTTATAAATTAATTGAGGAAATATAGGAAAATATCAAAAGTAAACATTTCGTATAAAAGCTCTATAAAAACTTAAAAGCTTCCAGAAAACTTTCATTTCAGAACCTTATTATTTACGTTCTAAAATCTATTTTCTACGGATATAACGATGCTTTAACGAAATTTCACATTCCCGTAAAAACATTTCCCATATTTTTCCCTAAAAAAGTCCCAACAATCTCGATAGATCATTGAAAGCTTAAAATTAAAATTTCATTTTCTATCACTTGAAATCGATTTTTTATAAGGTTATTAAATTTAAATGGAATATGGAATTTTCGAAGCTAATCCAATCTTTTAAAAGCTTTAAGTTTGGTACCTAATTTTAAACCCTGTAAAATCTATTTTCTATTCAGATAAACATCGCTTAACGAAATTTGATCTGTTTCCAAAATGGAGCTTCAAAAATCTCGAAAGCCTATTGAAAGCTTAAATTAAAATGTCATTTGATATAATTGGGAATCTAATTTTAATACGTTCATTCGTTTTTATTACATTTAGATAAAATATGAAATTGGTGTCAAAATCTGTCCCAAACTTAGCTCAATAAAGCCTTAAATTTCGAGCTTAATTTTATGTATGTCATTTTAAATAATTTGGAATCAAATTTTTGTCCAATTTATATGAAACATAGAATTTTCGCAGAAAGCTTATCCAAACTATTAATGGCTTAACAATGGCTCGAAGTTTCGAACTTAATTTTTTACGTTTTAAAATCTATTTTCTATCCTTTAACGAATTTCAAACCCTTCCAGAAAAAATGCTTCAAAAATTTTGGAGAGAGTATTTAATCCCATATGTAAAGCTATCTTAGGGATTTTAATTTTCCGCAAGGCTTTTTAACGAAAGTTTTCGATTTCATTTAAATTTATTTCGGGAGATAGACTAAAATAACATTTTATTTAAAAGCTTTGAATAAGCATTGTGAACTTAGAGCTTTTGATTTCATCACAGATCTGTTAAATGAAAATTTCGAATTTCATTTAAAATTAATTATTATTAGGAGAAATTAAATTCCAACTTGACAAAAATAATATTTAAATTAAAAGCTTTCGCTGAGCTTTCTTAAAGCTTTTTCAGAAAATCTTTCATCTCCCAGATTTCAAATTATTTGCTGGAAAATAAATTTCAAAAGACCGTAGACCAGATTTGAATCAACAAATTACCGCAATAGAAATAGGTTACGATTTTGTTGATATTTCAGGTGTGCTCTGCGCCTTCTGCGCATTAGAATGCACCCCACTGCTTTCTGCATAAAGCATCGCAAGGTAGAGCTTTAATAGAGATGTTTAATTTATAAATACTTATAACGACAAATTTATTTTTTTGTTAGTAAGTTAATCTTCTATATTTTGCATATGGAATTCATCTTGTGAAAAACCGGTGAATTAATTAAAATTATATTTGGAATATTTAGATAATATGAAACTAAGAATATTAGAGCTCGAGGTAAAATAAAGTTGGTTCTACCTACAAATCCCCTTACGGAGAAATTTAGCTTTTTTTACAACACGTTTGTCAGGCTATGGATGGATGGATTGAATATACACCGTTTCACATTACTTAGACCTAATGAAATTTCATGGAATTTTATAATTTATTATACATCGAAAATATCTACTCTTATACTCGGGCCATGCTTATACAAAAATGTAAACTTTTTAACATTTCCTCAGGAAATTTCCAACGTCATAATAGACGAGGAAAATGTCTTTGTCTTACATACTAATCGTTAAGAATACAAGTTATATAGTGAATAATACGTCTTCCGTTACAAGCGATTACTTTTGAAGCGAGAAATGGGTAACTTATTGGTATTAGAGGAAACATAGCGTGGAGAAAAAAAAACCAAAAGCACGGAAATTTGATGAGACGTGATAACAATTAATTTTAATAAACTCGCCAGGCGTTGATTTATTCAAGTGATGATTTTCATTTAATCCGAAATCTTGGGGATGAAAAATAAATACTCATACGTGGGGGTATATTAAATTAAATTGTTTCTAAGGATTATCTCTGGTTTTCTTATTTCATTCTCTTCACGGCACCCATCTACCAATAATCGTTCATTTGGGATGAAACATTCATATCGTATTAAAGAAACTTAAATGTACTTGATATTTTTTTTCGGATGAATTGAAGATATTAGAGATAAAAATAAGAAAATATTTGTGAAATGAATAAATATCAAGGACATTTTTAGTGTCAAGTTCACATAAATATTGCGATAAGGGTTAAAATTGGAATCTATTTTCTTGGCAATCGTATTTTATGTGGGATGTATCTTTGTAGATAATAATAATAAAGAATGTAGATACCCGAAATTGCAACCATTTATGCATTTCATTTATAGCGGTATATGAATTATTCAATCTTTTACAACTTCTTGACAGAAAGACACCCGTTATAAGAGAATGGGGCATGGCAATAAATTAAAATTTAAAAATAAATCAATTGGAAAATTAAAATACATTTTTATTTTAGGTCCCTCATCCGATTTCATTGTCATTTGATATTGAATTATGAAATGAACAAGCTTTCATGTTAGAAAATTAAAAAAAATACCAACGTTCCGAAAATAAATTGTTATAAAATTTTTATAATAACCAAATTTCGAAGTTACTTGAATTTGTATTAAAAATTAAATTAACCTCTTTGTCACCAAAAAATTGCTTATCGAACTAGAGTATACACCTAAGGATTTACGGGGTCAATTTAATATTTAACATTTATATAACTGCATACAGTGACCAAATTCCAAATTATATTTAAATTCCGATCCCAATTGACAGTCTATTTTTCAAAAAACATTGTTTTTATATCGAATTCTGTCACTGTTTGAATATATAATATTCATGTAATATCCCATCTCAAAGTACCCAAAGTAGTCATGTTTAAATTCCACTAAGGAGGGTATACACCAAATGGAAATTTAATAAAAATTCGTTCTTGCATAAAACGTGACTTGACTTCTATTATTGCCTATAATACGCCGTGTCAACCCTATGAACTTTGGTGGAATAAATTTCCGAATACCATCGTTATCTGGGTTATTATATATACATGTTATATATATATATTTATTCCTGTACTGAAATCTATTGTAATGATCCATTGACATTTTATCATTATTATGTTGGGGTTTCGACAATAATAATTCCAGGACATTGTAATGGGGAATATTCAGGATGGGTAATCGTAAAAATTTTATATTGAAAACCCATAAAAATACAATAAATATTGTAAGTCCCCGGTTTTCAAAACGGTCTTCGATTTTATTCTTCTTTTTTTAAAAAAAAAAACTTGTTATTTTATTTATATTACGAAAGTTAGTGGGAAAGACATCATTAGCCAGTGGCGTGCAGTCTAATGCGCAGAAGATGCAGAGCACACCTAAAATATCAACAAAATCGTAACCATAGTTTGGTTTGCCCATAAAAAACTCATCAATCGACCTGAAATTTTGCATAAATTTATGCTTTCAAACTTGTGAGCTTTCGCGATTTTTGAAGAACTTTTTCTGGAGAAAATTTTAAATTTCGTCTGACCGAAGATAGATCTGGACAGAAAATAGATTTTAAAACGTAATAAGTTTGAAACAAATAGCTTTTATTGAGCTTCAGAAAGCTTTTAGCGACAATTTCTTATTTTCTCTAAATCTCATGAATCGAATAAAAATTAAATTTCAAATTATTTAAAACGAATTTTAATTTAAAGCTTTCAATGAGCTTTCTATATTTTTAAGAATTTTTTTGGGAAAATTTGAAATTTCGTGATATCTGGATAGAAAATTGATTTTTACACGTAAAAAATTAAGATCGAAACATAGAGCTTTCGATGAGCTTTTAATAGTTTGGTAAGCTTTCTGTGATAATTCCGTATTTCATTTAAATTAAATAAAGCGGATAAAAGTTAGATACTAAATTATACAAAAAAAAAAACATTTCAATTCTAAGCTTTCAATGAGCTTTCGATATTTTGAAGTTTTATTTTGGTAAATGTTTAAATTTCGTTATAAGACCGGTATCTACATAGAAAATAGCTTTTTAAACGTTAAAAATTCAGTTCGAAACGTAGAGCTTTCCTTGCTCTTCTAATAATTTGGAAGAGCTTTCTAAGAAAATTCCATGTTTCATTTAAATTCAATAAACCGGATAATATTTCGATTCCAAATTACATAAAATGACATTTTCATTTTAAGCTTTCAATGAGCTTTCGATACTTTTGAAGCTTTTTTGGGAAAATTTAAAATATCGATAAAGGATCGTCATATGGATAGAAAATGGATTTTAAAACGTTAAAAGTATTGTGCCGAAAATAATGCTCTCTGGTAACTTTGTAGTTTTTGTAAAGTTTTTGTACGAAATGTTTAGTTTTGATATTTTTGTATTTTTCCTCAACTAATTTATTAACATCCTGAATCATTACAATTTTTGGATCCGAATAAAATTATCGGGAAATCCAGATTAAATCTCATGCAAAGCTCTCGGTGCTTTAACGAATTTTTGATTTTTCTCAGATAGATTTCAGCTTTTCCGAAATATTTAATTTTTTTGTTTTTTGCTAAATCTCAAAGTAACCTTGTGCGTGTTTACTTTTTTTCCTCCCGTAAAATTTTGTTAAGGGGTCATAAAATTCTGCACACCTTATGGAGATGTTGACCGCATGCCACTGATATATATAAAAGGTGGTGTTTGTATCAACTGTCTTCGAAGACGTTTAAATATATGTGTATCAAAGGATACAAATTAGGTAGTAAGGATTAGGTTTATGAAGGATTAGGTATATAATCTTTTCTAAAATGATTCATGTATATTATGAAAAACTAGATTGCACTAATTTCCAAAAGATATGTCGCAAGAAGCTCCTAAGTTTTTCGAAAGATGTGAGAAATCGGCGCATATGTATAACAGTTGATTAGCATTATTGCCTGAAAAATGAAATTTATTCCTTTCACATTACCTCGATTTTCATTAAAATAAAAATAAAACTAGATTATTTATTACTTAATTATAATTTTAAAATATTAATATTATTATAATGCAGTTTAATTATTAAGAAATTAAATGTAGTTAGATGAAAAGGTGATATAATATAAAAGAATTACAATATTTAATAATTATAAATAATAAAAATTCAATTAACAATCGAATTGAAAAATCACGAAAATTCACCAACTGTAGAGCCCCAGTCTGGTGAATTAATATATTTTTTCATTTTCATAATAAAAAAATAAATGTTAAATTAAAAAGAAAATCATCATAGTTAGTTATATATAAATATCAAGCATCTGAATCGAATTCGAAATAAAAATGAAATAAATAAGTTAAGTTAAAATTATATTGTATAATGATATTTAAATTAATTGAAAAAATTAGTATATGAATTAGGATTGTTTTTAATAAAAGAAAATTATTACATATATGATTTTTTATAAATGTGCCATAAATATTATGTATTTAATTAATTCATTATGAAAATTTTACGAAATGAATTTATTAATAATATCTAATTGCATAGCTGTAATTATCAATAATAATCAAAAGTTATTAACGTTTAATTTTAAGAATTATCATTTAATGAAAATAACCAAACAAAATTTGTAAATTAATTAATGAATTATTGTGAGAAAACATAAATATTATGTAATTAAAATTTGAACCATATAGAAAATTATTATGTATATTAAATTGCACAAAATTATTCTAATAATAATAATGGAAATAAATTAAAAAGAAAAGAATTTACTAATAAATTTAAAAAATAATAAATCGTATTTTGTATAAATTAACTAATTGTTTGTATTTAAAAAAAACTGAAAATAAATGTTTATTTTATAAATTACTTTATTCTTCTTGTAATTGGGTGAGAATTCTGGGAAATATAAACAAGGATGTCGAACGCATAATTTTACCAGAACTCGTTCTATTAATTGGTTATTAAACTTCTGACTTAAAACAGTCCATTCCAATTTATAGAGCAGCTCAATTAATTTATCTTTAAAAAAGGAAAGTTTGCACCTCATTTAATTTGTCAAATAAATGACGAATGATGGTCTGTAATTTTTCAGGAAATACTTCATCATTTAACAAGACATATCCAAGCCATTGTCCATCTATTAACTCTCACTAAAGTGGTGTCCAATTTTATTTAACTAATATATTGTTGTATAGCACTATAAGATATGCTATAAAAATGGTTCATATATCACGTAGAATTTATTTTGCACGCCTTTTTCTTTACCGTTTTGGGGATGGGAATGAAATTATATGGAAGAACCGCATATATTGGTTGGTTTTAACCGACTATAAGTATAGTCTTGAGGAGTCTGTTTTTGTCTTTAAAAATGGTATTAAGCATATGTGTGTATAAATCGGAGTATAGAAGTGTCCCAAAAAGCAACAACAATATCAATGAAATAAATTGTCGTAGACATATTACTATGCCAAAATTCTATCCATAAAAATAGGGATTGCCAATAAATTCATAAAAAGTCAATATATTTAGATGTAATCTTCCAAAGAACAAATAAACACATACAAAGTAATTAATTAGGTACTGAGGCAGAAAGAAAGTCGTGGAGCAAGGTGAAGGCTTTGGCACAAAACCGATTAAAAAGACAGTACTTTGTTTATGCCTTATGTTGCTGCGTGGGATGATAAGACGAGATGATTATGATGATGATTGATATAAGTCAATCCAAAAGCCGTACTATGTTTATTGTAGTGAAGGGATGCACACGTAAAATAATTTTAGGGATAAGAACATATGTTTTGAAATTGTTCCTGGTTTTTATTTTGCTGTGCCATTGTTCTTTAAGTCATAAAATGGAAAATCAAAAAAAAACCTGTACGATCTATTTTTTATTTTCTATATTCTCGTGAAATTCGTATGATGGTTTTACTTATCAAGTTTACATAGATTTGTAAGCTTGAAAAATAAAACCATCATATGAAATTAAATGTTCCTCAAATTCTAAAGTGAAAAAGCTATTAAACCCCTGTTTACCACGCCTATACCCATTTTACCTAAATTGCCCGAGCTTTTAAAGCTTCATATATGAAATTGTATATGTTTCGCACTCAAGAAAGTTTCGTTGGTAATCACTGTATTAAACTATTAATGATTTATTTTTATGATCTTGTGGTTTTCTCTAATTCCCATGTTAATTTTAATTAATTTCATTTTTATATGGGGGTATGAAAATACCTCATCTGTTGGGCGCTGTGCACCCCTGTTTTAGTGTATGGTGAGAAAGGTAGCCAATGCTAATTTTTATATTTATAAAGAAAAGGTGTTATTATTAAAAATTATTATATATAATTATTTGTCATTAATA
This sequence comes from Symmerus nobilis, assembly GCA_027564815.1. Classification (NCBI taxonomy): domain Eukaryota; kingdom Metazoa; phylum Arthropoda; class Insecta; order Diptera; family Mycetophilidae; genus Symmerus; species Symmerus nobilis. The sequence continues at coordinate 1,665 of JANTOP010020382.1, read as the reverse complement.
TTCAACATATGTTCTTTTATTACATATCAGCTGAAATCATGAAATTATACGTGAGTTCACACCGTTTTGTCCTCCGTTCTGTGCTGCACTATTTTTTATCTAGATTTAAATTTCTCAATCGCAATTTGAAATCGGAGTACGTATAGTTTTGGTCCCATAAATTCGCAGGCGAAAAGGTTCCACTACCCTTAAGTCCCACCTATAGCCTGGTGAAATAAGACTATACTTTTTCTCAATTTTTTGAGCGACAAATTACACAGGTCAACACGAATTTTGAGTCTGGGTTCTAGATGCCAGATTCTTATTTCTTCCATGTAACTAATTAAAGGAAAAATAGATTTATTAGATAAAGTTTGCTTTTGTAGAAACCAGAATGATATTTCGGATTATAAGAAAAATTGCCTATTATCTCAAACAATAGTTGTAAATAACATATAATCAAACTTCAGTTTCGCATTTAAATCAATTTTATTAAAAATAATAAATTAATAAGACACTGCAAATTTAAAAGAATGGATAAACGGAGTTCAAAAATGAATATTTCTGGCGCTTCTTTTATATTTGTATGGACTTTCTCGTATCAAACCCCAAACGCAATCTCCCATCATGCTCTCATTATAAAAAAAAAGCAAACTTTTTAAACAATAAATTAAGATTTTGGTTATTATTCTATGTATAGAATTAGAATTTATCTATTTAAATATAAACACAAACATTTTTTTTTTTTTTTGTTGACTTGTGTTATTCGTGATAACACATATTGTGTCAAATAACTCTGTTTAGCGGGCGCAATAAAAGAAAACAATTCTATTACAAAACATCATAAAATATAAGTAGGAGGTATTGCAACCTCTCTCAAATCTGCTCGTTATTACTCATAGACTTAGTAATATGTGATCGTGACAGAGAAAAGGGCCCTTATCTTCACCGAGGTAAAACCCGAGTTAATATTTTTTTCTGTTTCTAGATAAACAAATGTACAAAATGCACTTCGTCCCGCTCAAAAATTCAAAAAATTGACTTAGTTATGAATATTTGAATATTTAAAAGAAAAAAATGTAGTTTTGAGTTATAGCTGTTTAAAGTTTGAAAATTGTAAGAAGATACATATATGAGAGGAGGTCTAGAAAAATGATTTTTTTTAAATATTTCTAGGCTTCAAATCAATCTGAAACAACTTGCAATCGTAATTAGATCCTAGAGTAGGGTTACCAACGTTAATCTAAAAACACCAAAATTGGACCCAAACTCACATTTTGCCTTTCCTGAAAAAAGTGGTTGGTGAAGTTAAGGGCCCATTTCCCTGTCACGATCACATATTACGGCTAAAATTTTCACTTTTTCTGAAGGTGGATAAGTTACAGTTTCATTACAATTTGTTGGCGAATATTTTTTTGCGTTGGAATTTAAAATTTTTCAGAATTGGGATGGAAGATCCTTTGATGGGAAAATTTTTTCCTTTCAATTTTTTTCGGAATTGTTTCTTAGATATTATAGGGGAGGATGACCTCTTCCATGGCATAATGGGTATGACGCCCGCTATGGAATGAGGGAGGTTTGCAGGCTCGAGGTTCGAACCCAGGTGCCAACATCACAAAAAATTATTATTTCAATAATTTGTGATCGTCACAATGATCGAACCTGTAAACCGCGTCATATCGGATG
>JANTOP010020371.1:0-13300 GCA_027564815.1 Symmerus nobilis | reverse complement strand
TGTCTATTCGTTCCGGTATCAGCTCAAAAATCACGTACTGTGAACGTACACGTTTGGCAGTATTCAGGTCAAAAGCATTTGCTTGCTATCAAAAGTTACGCAGGGGTGCCCATGACTATTTAAAAGATTATGTCCTGTAATCATGCCAATTACCAGGCCGATTCTGTGTCTATCAAGACAGAGGAGGGAGTCCGCAGTAAGCTTACACGGCCGGCGTAAGAACTTTTTCGTTTGCTTACACGATCTCATACTCTCTCATCTGCATAAATGTTCATATTCTGAAGCTAATTTTAAAGGTAGGTTGAGCTTAGAAGTGCTAATACCACTTTGCATGGAAATTCGCGAAGGGTTTTGGTTTTCGCGAAATAGGTGCCGAGGAAGATAAGATATCGAGGAGCGTGATCCGATGAACGGATAAGAATTACATAAGAATTGGAAATCAAATGAATGAAGAAATAAGCAAAGGGTAGAGTGATGGGCCAAGGATAGAATTTACTATAAATAAGATACTATTGTAAAAATAATTAGGCGGTAGGTACAGGGTTTTCCAATATAAATAACTTTGCAGCTCCACGAAATATCTTGTGTTATTATACTTAAATATTCTCAACCGCAATGAAATGTAAATAAAACATTACCCGCAAATTATCGCGGGTTCCAGATGTGGGTGTATTTATTTTATTATGAAGCTATAGATTTATTGTGGATTATTAATTTTGCCAAAATTTTCCTATATTTAATTACTATTATTAATTTTAATTCTGAAGAAATCTGTAATGAAGTGTAAAACAAGTTAATGAAATTACAAAAATTTATTTTAAAACATAATAAATAAAATTGCCAAAATATGCCATTTTGTAACAGAAATATAATTTAATTAAAAACATACAAAATCTCTCTAAATAAAATTAATTTAAATTACATGTTAAATTTTTGGATTATGTCACGTATTTATCATTATATAAATACAAATTAAATTTTAATTATTATTTATTTGCACTTAAGTTTTTAATTTTTTTCTATACCAATGTTCCCAATTGTGAAACATCTTCACCCAGCGAGCTTAAGCCTGTATCCGAATCGAGGTCTTTGGTAAACCCGTTAAGCAATTTCTTTGGTCCCACCTTACAATTAGAGATTATACTACTATTCCCAAAACCACTTTCATATTTTAACGTTGTAGTTACCGGATAATTTAAGTTTCTTTGGTCACAACTGCGAGTTGACAATAAATTGACTGCGGAAAATCCACAATCCTCTTTCTCAAAAAATTGTACAGGCGTTTGTGTTAGCAATAAATGTTGATTTGAATTGTAATTATTCGTACCAACAAACGGATAGCGGTTGTTTATTGCATTTAAATTTAATGGAGTTGTTTGGTGTAAATTAATGGTTGATGGTTTATTTAAATTTTGCTGCAGATAAATTGCTGGTATCATTTGATGTTCATTGGAATAAGGTGATGTATTTGGGGATGGTAGTATAGTTGTATAAAAATCGATTTGTTCTTTGAGATTATGTCCTGACGAGAGATTCACTATATCATCGACGTCAACGTTTCGATATGGATGGGGCGGTGGTGGTATAATATCTAATGTATTAATATCATTCAACTTCATTTGGTTCTTTTCACATATTATTGGTATCGTTTGGTTATCTATCAATTTTTCTTGGTTTAAAGCGTTCGATGTAGTCAATTTGAGCTCATCTAGCAGTTTTAATTCCTTACTTAAACTATTAACTACGTTCGATTTTACGGCCAACATGTCTGTTGATTTTTCAAGTTCATGTTCCATTTTCTTCATTTCCAAATTACTATTTTCAATGTTACTTTCAGCTCGTTTGATTGCTTCAAGAATCTGTATTTCAGTTAATGTTGGACTATCTGATTCATAGCGCTTGATTTTAGTCGATAATCGAACAATCGACTCTTCTTCACGTTGCAAACGCTTATTTATTGCAACTAGTTTTTCAAGCGCTTCAATTTCTTTTGCAATATTGTTATTAGTCGGTAAATCTTTTTGCATTTCACCTCCAATAAAATCTTTTCGTTGGTCGTATTTCCTTAACAATTGTGATTCTGTATTTTGTTCCCGGAACAATTTTGATTCTCTATTTGATGAAATTGATTTCCTTCGAATCTTTTTTATATGGACATCGGGCAAATCGAGATCATTATCGGGACGTCCAATGTCGGGAGAAATACGAACATCTGGTGATGCAGCATCTTCGGTGTGAACTCCACTATCACTGTTTCCGGTGGCATTATCCTTATCAGACGCTTCATGTAATCCATTCAAATATGTTTCGAGCAGGTAATTTTTTCCATGTTGTTGTTCCCTTAATTGATGTTTCGCATCCTCTAATTTGGTAATTTGCTGTTCACGATCTCTGAAATATATCACATCTGTTATACTAAAACTTATTTCGGATTTGATTTACCTACCTTAATTTTGATAGTTGCTGTTGTATTGTTTCGCCTTGTTCCAAAATTAATTTCATTAATTTTTCAATAGACGTTTTGTGCGATTTAATGGGATGAATTGTTTGACTATTTGTAGCCCAATTACTAGATGATTTCCATGAACGATGTTTTTTCCTGCGAACAATAGCACTAGACGGTCGTCCGTCCTCATCGTCGGGTGTTGGACTTTCCCGGCCACTATCATTACCATTTTCATCGAAAACATAACTTTGAGAATGTTCATCCGTAATATCCAAATGATGGTAATGATAGTCGGATGTATTTATTGGAGACTCAATTCGTCGCAGGGATAGTCGAACCTTTGATACAAAGAATAATTTTTATTAAAAAACAAATTATGAGTTGTAGGCAAAAATTTTAATTGATGTGATGAACATGTTAATACAAGGATAATATGGACAAGACCTGCCCAGCGTAAGTCGTAATAATTAAACAGGGCAATAACTATATATTGAGCCCCCATATACGTACAAACTTACTTGACGCACTTGCATGATTGCTTGATGGTTTGATGGCTTGACGAGGCCACAGACGGTCAAACTTATTTGTTAAGCCATCAGTCGTCAAATTACTTTTCTGAAAAAATCAGAAATTCGTCAAACTTTATATCAAGCCATCCAACCTACAAACTTCACCCATACAGGACATACTCCATCCAACTTACTTGTCACAAGCCAAGTTTGTCTAGTAAGTTTGTACGTGAATAGGGGCTATTAAGTAACCCGAATTTATTTATTGTGAGACAAAATAAAGGTAAGAGATTTTATAAAATAGCAAATGGCGCCAAAAGCTTCTCTCAGCCGTTTCATGGGAAAGTTAAGCGCTCTGTCCCGACTCCTATCGATTTCGATAAACGTTTCAGAATTAGTTAGGGTTGAAAAAAATATTCTATACGTATTTTGTATTTCGCCACCTGATTTACAGTTACGAATACAGGGTAACTGAAAGTGTCGTATTACTGCTAAAATATCAGGATTTCGCCTTGTTCCAACACTTGTTCCTAAACGTCTCATTCGATTTTTTTGTGTGATATATAAAATGAACGTCACTTTTGCCTATTGAACGCCATTTTAAAAAAAAAAATTTTCTTAATAAAAAAAATTGATTTTTTCAGTTTTTTCAATTTTTCACCCCCCTCGATAGAGACATAGATACCCCTCAAGAAATATTTATATAAATATTCTAGCCTACATTCGTATAAGGTGCAGCTGGTGCAGAAATTAAAGCCACGAAACCATCATTTGCGTAGTTCATTCGCCGATTGGGCTCTAGAGCAGTTAGAAATCTACCCGTTGTTTTATCGGAAAATTGTGTTCAGCGATGAGGCTAATTTTTGGTTGAATGGGTACTTCAACAAGCAAATTGCTGCATTTGTAATAAAACCAATCTACAAGAAACCCCACAGGCTCCATCCATCCCGAAAAATGCATAGTTTCGTGCGGTTTACACGCTGGTGGTATAATCGAACGTTATTTCTTCAAAAATAAGGTTGCGTTACGGTGAAAGGAGATAGTTACAGCACCATGATCAATGATTTTTTGTTTGAAAATATGGATGACATTGATCCGGACGAGATGTGATTTCAACAGGATCTACGGCGACCGCAACCATCGACTTATTGAAATCAAAATTTGGCGTTACGTTGACTTCGAGAAATGGACCTCCATCAATCAATCAAAAGTAACTTGCCTCCAAGGTAGTGCGATTTAGCAACCCTCGATTATTTCCTGGGGGGCTACGTGATGTGGGGTCTGTGGAGTATTGCTGATAGACCATTAACAATTGACGCCTTAGAGGCCAACATTGTTCGTTCGCGTTATTCGTGAACTAGTGAAGTCAGCAACAGCAGTGGTCAAAAAATTGGCCAAAAATTGGACGTCTAGAATGCCCCTCGCCAAGAACAGCCGCGATAGCCGCGATGGAAATATGCACGAAATCATTTACAAATATTAATGCCATGTATTTCGAATGAAAAAAGATTTTAATTAAAATTAAATTATTTGAGTTATTTTTTACAATTTCAAATTCTATCGGGTTTAGAAAGATTTTTTCAATTTCTTAACACAAAATGGTAATACTACAGCTCAGCAAAAGACGTATAGATTTTCGCGGCCGGCGTTGAGTTGTCGTTAGATTTGGAAATAAAAAATATCGAAAAATAACTTAAAAATTAGTTTACGTTCTAGCAAAAGTTTCATTTATTTTTGTACAAAATTGGGTAATAAAATTGCTCATAATAATAAAAAGTTTACTATGAAATGAAAAACCATTGGTACTTGCTTAGATAATTTTATTTTAAAGCAACAGCTAAACTTTCAATTATCTAAAAAATTTATTGAAATTTTGTATCCTGCCAGTTGAAAAATGTTGTTTTGAGAAAATCGCGTTCAAAGTCTTGCGAAACATTTTTCGATGCAAGTTTTGTATTTACCCTACGAGATGCCTATACCATACATAAAACTTATTGTATCTTACTTCTAAGACCCTAAGGCATCATTTAAGCCGAAAATATATTTTGCATATCCCTTATATTCTAGAGTGGCGTGCGTATTAACAGTGGCGTGCGGTCATCATCCCCATATGGTGTGCAGGATTTTATGACCCCTTAGAACGAGCACATTCTTCACGATCATTTTAAGGATTTTAAGAATTTTAAGGATCATTCAAAATTCTTCAGGATTTCTATAGATAAACAATTGAAAATCGATAGACAATTCTTTTAAGATTACGTATCTCTTACGTAACTAACTGCCTAAAATCCATTCTAAATCCTCAAACTAATCGAGGTCTATTTTAAAACAATCGATTTTTAACAAACCATCGTCCTTTTTTAAAGCCAAACTTCAGATTTTTTTACCTTTCCACCACCAAAAATTCGGCAGAATTTAGAGAAAAAGTCGGAAAAAAGTGTCAAAAATTCAAGTGACGAAAATTCCGAAAAGTCGATCAAAAATCTAGGAAAGTGTAGAATGGGCGAGAAAAAATCTGTAGAATATAAGAAGGTGAAGCAAGGTTAGCATACTTGGGAAAATATCGAACGAGTTCGTGAGAAATAGTCAGCAAATGGGTAGTGCAAATGTAATGCTTTCTCAGAGAATTTAATTTTCTACAGAGCTTTTTAACGAGATTTTCTGATTTCATTTAAATTTATTTATTGGGAGATGACATAGATTCCACGATTACTAAATAATTTAATTTTTAATAATAATAATATTTTAATAATTAGAAGCTTTAGATAAAAGCTTTTTCCAAAACATTTTCAATATAAATGACGTTAAATTATTGTGATAGAAAAAGGAATCTAAAATGTATAAAGTTAAAACCGAAACTTAAGAATTTCTACGAGGTTTTATTTTATGCGGAACTTTTAGACGAATATTTTGGATTTTATTTAAATTTCATAATCCGGAGGAAAAAGAAAAATCGATTCGACGATGACTTAAATAATATTTTAATTCGAACGTAATTTAATTGATGTTAATAATAAAAGTATGAGCTTTTGGAACTCCCCTACAGCTTTTAATCAGCAGAAAAATCGGAAATTTTTTATGTTAAATTATTGGAATAGGAAATAGATTAAAAATGTATCAACTTTAAAACCGAAATATAGAGCTTCCTTAGAACTTTTGATTTCATCCCACAGCTTTTAAACAGCAGCTCAATTATTGGGAGATTTATCAAAATTTTCTTAAAGATTCTTAGGTTCACAATTTATATTTAGAATTTCTGACCTCTGTCAATTTTTATTTGCTACACAGATGTAGATCTCCAAACAGAGAAACAATTATTAGAATGAATATAATGGTGAAGTTGCACATTTTTATTATTAAAAATCTATCTTTAAATTTTAAACACTTTAATCAATCACCTCAAAAGTGGAAGCTTATAGAATATAATTAGCCTCCTCCATCAATTTGCGAGTAAAATAATTAAAGAATGGGTGCACAATTATGAACTCGTATTACGGACGTAAACCTGGAAGCTATCTTAAGGTTGGCATATTAATATTTAATGTGCATAATAAAAAATCAATAAAAAAAATGTTGTTTGTGGCCCGTATTAGGTAAAGTAGTTTTACCCAATAAGCATTGTATTACCTCTAGACAGTCTTACAACTGTCGAAAGACAAGTGTCGCAAATCGTAAAATTATCGTAAGAATGTCTTTAATTTGTCCTATGACAATATTTGACAGTTCTTATAACAGTTTTACGAATTATTTTATGATAGAATCCATAACAGTCTTAAGACACGTTTTAAAGACAATTTCGCAACAATCTAAAGATAAATATAAGATGAGTTTCAGATAGCCGTAGGATATGTTCAAAACAGTTTTCAGACAATTCTAGGACAGTTTCCAAACAGTAGTAGGATAATTATAAGATTGCAATAAGACCATCTATTGACATATATCAAACAAATTTAAGACAGTCGTGGTGCAGTTTTAAACTATTTCCAAGACAGTTCAAAGACATTTTTAGAACATTTCTGCGACATTCTTGAGAGTGATATAGGATAGTCGTTGGACATATTTTAGATTTTTTTTGGCACATTTTAAAGAAGGTTTAAATGCTGTTTTAAGACAATTCTAAGACAGTTTAATAATAGGTCTAAGACTAATAAAAGACAGTTACATTCCTATTTGTAGATAGTTTAAGACTGTTTAGGATGGCTTTGAAACAGTTGTAATACAGTTTTAGGACTGATATGGAATTGATCAAAACTTACTATAATTATTTATGCAAACTTTAGGGCTTTAGGCACTTCTAGTCGTTCTATCTATTTTAAAATGAGAGTAGATATAATTAATATAATGATAATATAAGAAATAATAAGAAATAATTGAATCTAATTCATTATATTTGGTCATCGAAACAGGTCTTTCTGAAATTAAATATATTATATTATTGATAACTATTTTTATATTTATTTTTTCAATATAGTATTATAATTAAGTAATTTAGATTACAATTATTCAAAAGTGTTGAAAATAAATCAAAGTATAAAATATATACCATATACCCTAATTATTTTTTGCCATACGCTCTTTGGCATGTCGCAGCCAATTTTTAATAAATCTTTCACACGAGTCTTTCGTCGCATCGGCGAAAACTAATACGATTACTTCAAGAATTAAATTTATTATATTACCGAATACTAAAAATGAACCCTTATCGGCTGTACCTCGCCATGAAAATGTTGATTGAAGAGTATCGGTCATCAATGTTGACATAATTCTTCGAAACATAAGGCTTTGGTTCGATCCGCCTACCCGTGCCAATTTTAATTTCTAAAATAACAAACATTCAGTATGTTCACAATTTTAAAAATAATGGGTAATTTCGATGAATTCAACCTATATAAACTAAAACACTTACATATTAATTTTGATATTGAAAATTTAATTATCAATTAAATAATTTATTAATTATTTTTATATTTAGATTATATTTTATTTCACTGTTTTTGCACTACAAAATTCGATTATTTCTTCAACATTATTTGCACACAACCTGATTGGACAGAATAAATGCTTTGATTGAAACAAATGCCTACAATGAAGCATGGCTGCCAATAAACTTGTATTGTACTTGTACTTAACACTCCTAAAACTATCTTAAAACATTCTCAGGACTGTTATTAAACTGTGTTGGAACTATCCAAAAAGCTGTCTTAATACTCTCTGAAATCTATCAAAACGGGTCTTAAAATAGTCTAAAGGCTATTTTGTCATTGTCTTACAACTGCTGAAGAAATCGTCGTTAGATAGTTCTGCGATCGTAATACGATAATAGTCCCAGGATAATATTCTTAGGACAGTTATAAGACTATCTTTAAACCGTTCAATAAACTACCACATGGCTGACTTATATTTATCGGAAGACTATCTTATAATTATCTTTAAACTGTATTATAACTGTCGCTGAAAGTATCTCAGAACTGTTTTTAAATAATCTTGAGACACATGTTGTACGACAAATATCTCCAGAAGGTTTTTAAACAGATATATGACATGTATCGCAGGGTGTGTATCTTAAGATAGTTTAATAACAGTTATTTAGCAATTGTCCTTAGATAGTCTTAATAACTGTCTTCGGATAGTTCTAAGGCAGCTAATATATGACAACAGTCTTCGATTGCTTATTGGGTTATTTTATATTGGCTCGTCACTATTACTAAATCTGTACATCCATGAATTCCCGTTTACGTATTAGTTAGCTTATTAGTGGGCTTATTAAAGGCCGTTGCAATATTATCTCATCATATTTCACAATTGTCCTTAATTTTTGCTCAGGAAGAGTATCAACTGCTATAAAAGTAGACTCTTGTTACAATCTCAATATTTTGATTAGCTTTTCATTACCAATTTATGCCCCAGATATTTAATAACTAGTAGGTAGCTCAATAATTAACCCGCGTCTATGGTAGATAGTTATCATATCACTATCGGTATACTACATATTATAACACAGGCTTTGTTTTCTATTGACGGATAAGAAACTTCCGGAAAACATGGAATTATTATTAGAAAACCTTTAATGGAAACACCACAAAATAATAAAATTTCTATGTAGGTAATCAATGGTCTTTTATTCGAAACAAAATCATCGAACTCTTATTTCCATTGAAACTGGTGAAATAACATTTGATAAGAATTCAATATTATGAGATCCATAAGTAAATACATCAAATCTAATGAAATTTATATGGTATTGCAAGGATATTATATGTATATACGTATTAAACTAAATAGAATATACTGCATACTCAATTTTCAGTCAATAACCGATGTAATTATGTTCTTTATATTATGTGGAGCAGATATAGAGATAGTTATTTATATTCGTACATTAAAGTGGGTCACGATACCATGGGAAATTTTCTATAGAATTTTTTACATTTGGTTCATAAACGCATATAACGCATATATATGACAACCGATTTCCTCAATTCATATTTCATAAAAATGAAAATCAATCCACCCTACGTGTTTATATACAATACCTCTTATGTGGAATTGGAATTGAAAATAAAACGTGTAAACAAGAAAATCTTTTTAGTATTGATACACATCATTCAATGGATAAAGTGAATTAGGGAACTGTTCCAGTTACATTCCCAGTGAATTCTGAGTACATAATATAGCGGTAGGGCTTTTTTATATACTTGTATACTATTATGCTTTTTTTTTTAACATCAGCTCTATGGGCAATTTATTTTTCGAAATTCAAAATGCATAGTTGTTTTTATTCCTTTTCATTGAGCAGACTTTAAGAAAAACCATATTTACAGAAAAAATTATGTGCAGAGGTCGGTGTTTAGTGGAGGTTAATGGTGCGATAAAATCCCGTATTTGTTTAAAAACTTTTAGCTGAATGGTCGGAGTGTTTCGAAATGTCTTACTAACTCTAAATATTTTCTCAAGTGAAATATTTTACTCATATGTATCATCTCCCTCCAACCCCTATTTACGAGGGTCCGCAAAGAAAGATTGTTTATCTTTTATAAATATCAGTTTTTGTAATTATAAACACTTTTTAGTAGGTGAAGCAGGGTGGTAATTAGTTTTAATCTATTGTAATTACCGAAAATTAAATTATTAAGATTAATACTTCAGAGAAGATATGGAATATCCTTTTTAAATGACCAATAAATTATATTCTACCCATTAAACGCTTAGCCTCGCTCCCTAACTTAGGTGCAACTAAAAGAAACACTTTATGACCTGCCGGATCGCCGGCAATACCACCCGAATATAAGCTTTATTAGATCTGTTCACTGAAATCTACTACTTAATTTCAAAGATCTTCCATTTATATCTATTGAGGGCATACTCCTTCCACACGTCAATAATATTACAATACTTCTACTCAAATGACAACTACTTACTAACATCTGCCCTTGAGTTTGCGTGCTGTCTTCATCCAATAAAGCTTCCAACTCTGCGACTCTGCGACTCTGCGACTTCAGATTAATTTGTGGAGTGTAGTCGGCATGGATGGACGCTACGTACAAACGCCGGGTCTCAGCTACACTTTTCTTCTGATTAAAGTGCAAAAGCAGTGCGTGTAGCAAATGCTCAAAACTAATCATTTCTCGAACGTAATACAGACACGTTCGCTGTTGGAATTAATTACAAATACCGACTGATAGTTTATTGACAGCACAGCAAAACAGCGTAGACGTCAAATCGAAATATCAAAAATATATATACTTCAGTTACACTATCTATTAACAAAACCCACAGGAATTAAGTTCTGCACGTGCACCTCGTACAACGCTGTAGATGCGTTCCTGGAAATTGAGCGTAATAGGAAACAGCGCAATAGGAGGCAAGAAATATATTGAAATATTGGGGTTACGTTACCTTTGTGCTAAATAAACACCATTTTTTCATTTTTTAATGTTTTTATTTCATTATTCAATAATTAATACGATAATAATCAGATTATTTTATGGTTAGGGTTGTAAGAAATTTGCAACCATAACGTGGTCACGACTAAAATAATCGTGCGCCAAACGAATTCGGCATAACAAAACGAACGAAAATAAAAAACAAAGATATAAACCCAATTTTTTAGTTATTTTTACTATTTCGTTTTTCGATTTTTTCATGTTTCAATTTTTATTTGGTTTCAGAAAAAGAGCGTTATAATGAAACAGTGTTGTAAGAGGGTGCGTTGTATGAGGTATTACTGTATTTATTATCCAACGCATTTGAAACTACAACTTAAATGCCAATATACGTATAGATATTTTCTAGATATGCCAATTCCATTCATTAAAATATAGATTATTAAATATTAGTAAAAGAAAATCGATTGTTAATGGTATAATAATAGGATATGAGTGAATCCGTAAAACTGGGATTGGGATATCTATATGAAGATTATTTAACTTTTGATGTACTTCTAAATCATTAAAAGTATCCGTATCTTTATATTTCATAAAAAATTATAAACCTAAATAGCGTATTTTCATTTGAAATAGAAAATGAAAGTAGGGTATTATATTTCTCATTACGATGAAGTTCTCGATGTATTATTGGATTTACATTCGTTCATATATAATATACAACTCTCTTCTATACAGGATTTTTAAAATATACACCTATCCCCTATAGTCAAAATAGAAACAGACCAAATTGTTTAGATTAGAACTTTACGAGTAAGAATAATTCAACTTAAAGGATATTTTTTTTAATCATAGATAAGTACGTGTTACTCAAGCTACTATATCACGAAATAGGAGTGGAAGAAAACTTGCTTCTGGAATGAAGAAAATTAAGTATCTGTATGAAAATGACTACATTGGGAAACTAAGAACCATGGTTGTGAAAAGGCTTGTGTTACACTCTCGCTACATTTAAAAAATGGTCTTAAATATAAATATGGAATATATTTAATGCGCCTATTTTCCTTGCAGAGGTATATAATCGATATCAGAGATGGGAGATATTCGTTAAAAATATTATGAAGTCACACAATTTCATAGAAATCAGCAAAAATAACAAGGAAATTCAAAAATAATCATGAAAATTGGAAAATTGTATGAAAATTAGAAATGTTACTTGGGCTTCAGTATAATTTGGATATTTGTATATCTTCAAAAATTTGAAGGCTACATGTGAGCCGCTGGAGATAGGCACTTACTTCATTTTATTAAATATTATAAAATATTTAAATGAATAGATAACGGTATCTCACCATAAAATGTAAGTATGTGTATATATGTATAAGTAATAAATTAATAAATTAATAGGTTTAATTAGATTTTAAATTATTAAGATTTATTGAGTTAGTAAAATTGTAACAGATAACAGCTCAAATCGATTTGCCTTATTTATATAATATTATAATAAAAAAATATTGGAAATGTTACAAATGTTAATGCAAATTGATTGAAATTGTGCAAGTCATTTTCACTTAAATTATTTAGTTAAAGTATTATATTTTTATATAAACATCATTCAGCTAGTGATAAAAGCGGTGACGATAATTTAATTTTAATTCTACAATATTATAATGTTATCTCTTTAGTTATTTATTATATATATAGGAAATTACTGTGGTAGTCATCGGTATTATGAATTTATTATATCGTTTATATTTAGATAAACTCGATTGATTCGTTAAATTTAACTAAAAGTCACAGTTCTGTGAATGAAAGTTACGAATTTATTAATTTATTGTTACTTTTACAAATGTTATAAAACTTTCATTACACATCTATGAAAATCAGGATATTTAACAAAAAATTTGATCATTTTTATAAATATTGAAAACAGGCACCAATTGGGGGAGGGGCATAGGGGTTTAGGTTTGGTGAATTTTTATATGTAACTTCCTGAGTTGGTATTAGATAATTTATTAAAATGTAAACCCACTATTTTTTACCCTATGTTAATTTTATTTTTATAATACATTGCTTGTATACATAACAAAAAACATAATAGCATATACCGCACCTATATTTATGTTGTATAAATAAATAGAATCCAAAATATATTTAATAATATACAAGAAAAATAATGTGAATAGAAATTTCGTAATAGGGTAAAGTAGGGAGACATGCCGCCTATTTTTAAAAATCGATGCAAAATCAAGGAAAAGTAAAAAGTTGTTAATTAAAATATTTTCAACATAGTTTGAAGATCCTGCAATACTATAATGAATATGTTTTAGTGAAAACCAATTTTTGAAATCATTAATTACACTAAGGTACAAAATTTGAAAGTAAAAAAAAAAAAATGGGACTAGACTGGGTGGTTTTTGATAATTAGGGGTCGCTGATCATAATGCCATCATTAGTTTTTG
>JANTOP010020360.1:0-13302 GCA_027564815.1 Symmerus nobilis | reverse complement strand
TTGAGAAATGGCATTTTGAGAAAAATGGGTTTAAAGTTTCAACTTCAGTTCAGATTCTTAACACACGCCTCTCTTTCGAAGCCAATATCTCATTCAATTTTATTTGGATGGACTTGAAATTTTGAGGACATATTTTTGGATACTTACACTTAAAAAAAATTAAAAAAAAATCGATTTTTTCAAAATTACAAGTGGTGCGATCCCCTTAAGCAGAATAGAAAATATAAATATTTCCTGAAAAGAAGTTAAAGAAAAATTTTGAAATTATAATTTATCGGAAATTCGATCTCTTCGATAACTTTCTTATGTTCTCGATAATATTCGAGATGGAAATTCGGGAAAAATCCTCTATAATATAAAAAACAATTTCTCAAATCATTAACCTCTCGAAACAGTTAAAGGTAAATCATTCGGAAGGTTAAAGGATCTGTAACAATAACTATCAAATGTGTGGAAATGTCTTTATAAAAGATGACAATCTAATAATAAGAAACAGGGTGTTTCATTCTCGTCGTGGATAACTTGATTCGATTGAATTCCATTTCCTACAATAGTACATTTCTTTTAACATTAAAACATTCTCCATAATGGGAAACAATTTCACTGAAATGCTCTTCAATCATACTGGTAGATACATAATCACAGTAATAGAAAATTTCGTTATGCATTTTTGTGAAAGCTTTATGGTTATGGATGTTCCTACGTAATGTGTTCATTTCTCGCTCTGAACACTTCAATAATAGTGCGATGAAGAAAATAATAATGGAAAGTGCTTTCTGATATGTGTTTTCAAGATGTCTAACCTTTCGAAATAGGTAGCCTATAGATATATTCTTATTATAAGGCATGTAGTATACGACTATATGTGAATTGGATATATTATCTATAATTATCGAATAATGCATATATATGTTGCCAGACATACCTAACTAGGCATACCAATAATGCTGATTCCGCTTAATTCAGTTTATCTGAATTGACTAGGATTGGTGGTTGTTATTCGTTCAATTTTGTTCTTACTATCCTTACAATTTCCCTGAAACGGAATTGTGGAAATTTTAATGAATAAGTAAGCAGTAATTATTAGGAACTTAATATATGAATAGGTGGCTGCCACAGATTTATTTTATTCTGTAAACCATGTAGGTACAATCAGGAGTCACGCAGTATGTCCATCCACTCGTATCGTATTAACTAGTTAAATATTCATGAAAGGAAATAGTATTATACGAGTATTATACTCGTGCACATCAAAATCTATTGATGCGAATACATTTAACCCTCTTAATAGGAATGTCAAATAAATCTGGTAATTTCTAGGATATCCAACTTAACCATTTTACATGGCTTTACAATAACAACATGTCCCATATCTATCTATTCATTTTCATTTTTACACAGCCCTAGTTCAATTTTTCATTTCAGAATTAAATTGTTGAATTTAAATGAAAAATTCAAATCAAGGATTTGATGAAATGCCAGGGTAATGCGTGTGAATTTGCTATATGGATTACCAAAAATAGCTAGAAAAAAAAAATAAAAACATAAATAAATGTTCGTATCATATTACAATCGTAATCAACGATCCGTAACGTAAAATTTATTTCAATTCTAGAATAAATATATAAAATTCAGGTATGTTATTTAGTTGTAGAAAAATCTAAATGTGCAGACAGCATAAATTATAGGCTCTTAGGCTACGTTCCCATTTGGCAAAAAATGTTTCAATGGTACAATATTCCAACCAAATAATGGGAATATAGGTTGATGTTGTTGGTTCCAAGTTCCAAGCCAACACGTCCACATAAAATTTTATGCGTTTATAATTTTTTTGGTATAGTAACCGTAACGAAATGTGAACTATACTAGTGGTAGTTTATCTAGTCATTAATTTATTAACGTTACGAGCCATGACCAGATAAATATCATTTATTTATTATTATATTATAATAACGAAAAGGAAAAAAAGTTGGAAATTTTGTTGAACGATTAAGTTACACGGGGTTTTTTTTTTAATAAAACATAATTTTTCTAGGTGTACCTATATATTTCGAGAGAATAATTTGCAACATTTCAACCGAAAACAGTGGGTAAAAGGTTTTAAATTTCGTTTTTTTAATGAGTTGAAATCAAATTAATAATTTTAATGAAAAAATGTAGAATACTCTTCTACCCATAACCCCTACCCTTCATTGCCATTTCATTTTCGTCCTCAATTACCACATCATCAAAGAGTTTTCTAAATTTATTCTCCAAATAAATATCTTTCATATAAAATTTGTAAATTACCTCCAGTATTCAATTTTATGAAAATTTCAAGAAATAAATTGAATTTCAATTTAATGTCAATCAAATACAAAGTCCATATATAATGTTATTATTTTTTATTTGTAAATATATGAAGTTTTTTAAGTATACTAAATATAAATATAGTAGTTATAATTTACATTAAATATGCAATTAATGTTAATTATAAGTTCTCGTCTATAAAAAGGACATTCGTTTGGTCACCCCATTGAACCATCGGTTTGGTTTTATTTTTCTGATGTGAGATGGCGAGAAATGAGAAACGGGGAGTTCCAATTAAATTATTATATTATTTTGCTATTTCGTAAAATTAAAATTTCTGTTCATTTGATAATGTACCCATTTAAACGTATAAAATACTATTAAATAAAATGCAGCTCGTAAATGCATACTATTTAATATTCGGAACAGAGTCACCACCATAACCTCAAAGTACTTTAAATGATATAATAATATTTTAGAATTTAGATATATTAGATTTTATACTCTTCGTACGAGAATAACAAGGTATAATAAGGTAAGTATTTGAATTGTAAATGATGTATTAACTAATTAAGAAACTTGTTAATTGGCAAGGACCTACCCCCATAATATTATTACAATACAACTATAATGTTAGATACTAAGTATGTGACTTATAATTAAACCTTATTATATGTACATGAATAAATAATAAATTACTTACTGGATTGGGTATATTATAAATAATAATAATTACGAGTAATATCACGTGTTATAAAATCGTATGGAATGTTCCATAAAGAGGTTGAATTCTGATTTCCTTAACAATGACTTAGACTTTAATCTCAACCCCGTAGAAAATAACGACGAATGCTTGTTCTAAATAAATCATTAATTTTAGGCAAATTATCTAAAATATTAATTATAACTAAATATATTCTTATCACTAGGTTCATAAATTCTATATACTCGTATACTCTCCTAATGAAAATATTTGATTTATCATACCACGGAAATACTTTCGTTATTATATGAAATTAGTTGATGCAGTAATGTAGAGAAAAGTGGCGCTTTAGCCCATTTTCTATGCGATTGCATCTGAAAAAGCATAATCTTATCATGATTGTTTGAAAGTGAATGCACTGCATATTCAAAATTCGAAATGAAATATTTGAATTATGGTGTGTTGTATATACATTGAGATATCGGTACAATGAATTATAGGGGAAAATGATACCATTTAGTTATAGCAAATGGGGTACAGATCAACAGTTAACTATCCTATACTTCGTACCCTACAGTTAGGATGTTTAACATATCCCCAAACGTACATCATCAAGTTATATGTCGATTATTATGCAAAAATATTATTTACATAAATTAAGTACATCCTATATACTACATACAGACAATTGTTAGAAATTATGGTTTAATTTAAGCCGGAAAATTATCATAATGCAACATTTGCAAAATCCGTTTTTAATTAATTTTCGGGTTGGGAAAATCCTCTAATTTTAACCCGATGATTTCATTGATTAATAAATGAGATTATGACCTAGTTTAGCCTATTCATCGAGAGAACAAACAACGTCCTTCCGATTTTTATTTTTAAAAATATTACAACAACGAAAAATGTTTCCATAACTTTTTCCTTCTTTCAATTATCTTTTATTACCTGTTTAGATGGAAAAGCAATCTCCAGAGGTTGGGAAAAACCCCGTTTGACAAACTGTCAAAATGTCTTTGTAAGGAAAAATTTCTATTCAATTTTCATTTCATAAAAATCGGTTCAATAATCAGTGACGTCTGTTGACGAAAAAAAAGAAATATAAACTTTTTGATGTTAAAAATTAGACCGAGTTTGTGGAGCCCATATGGGAATTAATGACGTGAAAGTTTGTCCTTACGTAAAGAGTTTAAAGGGATCAGTAAAGGATAGTTTTTAAACTGGTAAAATAACCAATTCCAAACCAAATACATTAATCAATCTAGGTAGAAGTTTTTCATAAAAACACCCTTAAAATAATCTATACAAACAATTTCATAATTTTTCAATAATTTGTTGTGGTCCTGTTTTCCGAAGACTTTTAATAGTATATTATTTATTTAATATATTCTCAGAGCAAGAACATTTTAAGAAATGAATAGAAAACATAAATATACCAGACCCTATTATACACATATCTATACTTTGATAAAAACTTAAAATGGTTATTGATATTTGGTCATTTCTATATGAAGCATTATTTTTCAATCACACGCATTAACCATCGCATCGCAAAATATTCCCATCATATATTAATATATTGTGACGTCATGTGATTTCATCGTTGAACGATCGTCTCATGGAGTTATGATTGTTCTAGCTTCTTCAATACATTTGTAATAACCACCAGGATCAGTGGTTATAAAACTATCAAAAATTCGTAATTCCGAACGAAGAAAACGCCATTATTATTATTATTAACGAAATTAGTTTAAACGCCAAAAATTAGTTTATTTGAACACAAATTAATTTGCAGTTCCGTTTGAAAATGAATTTCTTTTTTCACTTTTAATTGCATAAAACTGAAATAAAATCATATTAAGTTATGCTAATATTATTAAAGATCATTTAATTGCTTTAACTTTTGCGTTTAGTCCTGTATAACTCGAAATTTGTATCGCTCGGAATATATCGTACGGTTTATAGGGTGTCTGTACTGTACGGTTTACTGTAATCATCTGATTTTCCATACAAATACACTCTTAAAACTATATGTTACAAGAAAAGATCGTTTTGCGATGGTGTGATTGCAACACAGGCCCCAGCCCTTTCATATCAATTGCATACAAATTTTGTGTATCATATACCTGCCTTTACCTCGTATCCTCCTTTTACTCAAAATAACAATTAAAAATCGGTTCGAGAGTATACGAGAGAGAATTGTTCAGTAGGGAAGTTATTAATGTTTAACATGAATAAATTTTTCATGTAACTGTTAATGCAAAATTCTACTGTCTTGAGTAGGAATATACGTCACAGTAAGCACAAAATGATACATTTTTGATTTGTTAGGCCGTCTCCATATATAATACCTCCGTTTTGCAACATTAAATCGATTATATTTTTTTATTAAACAAATTTTGTTTCCTCAACCAGTGAGCCAGTTGGAGGTTACAATGCATACATCTTTCTGAGTTGGTGTTGGTCCCTTGTGAACTTTTGCGAAGTGAAAATAGATTTAATTCTTATTCTTCGAGATGTTTTTCTTTTCTTTTATTTCTCATTGAACAATTCCAAACCTTTATCGAAATATACAATTATATTTTATTCGGTAGATTTTTAGGACGAGCAATTATGTGAAGTGAAACAAGTAAATTTTCGTATAGGGAGAAGAGATATAAGTCTAAATTTATCAATCGGTTGTTGGTCCTTAATCCATTATTCCAGATTTAGGAATAATTCCCTTTATTATCTATTGAAACTGTTTCTTCAAAGAACTAACCACAGTTTTTCACATTTAATACGATTGACAATCCTTCTGTATCCCATGAGTTTATTTTTCAAAATTTCATTATGCAAAAAATGTGCATTATCAACAAATTAGCCTTATGGTGTGGGTTGAATTTGAACTGGTATCATCCGGAATGGGAATTATTTTCTTCAATGTTTGTAATATATACAAACGAGTTTGGGTTTGTCTTTGGGTAACTGTTAATTTAGTCCTTTTTTCATGAGCTTTTCGTTGAACTTTTCTGAAAAATAATAATTTTAATGGAAGAGTTAAATATAGTTAGTATTATTTAGCGAACAATTTTCTGTTACAAAATTTGGAGTGAAAGTTTCATTTAATGGGTCCGGTGGTATGGTCCTCACCACCAGCAGTTTTAAATTGAACAAATTAGTAAATATGGGAATTATGTTGTTTGATTTAATCTATACAAATCTCGGTATTCCCGGATATCTCTGTAATAAAAACTGCTGCAAAATATTTTCAAAATTGGTATACATATTTATTTATTAGCCCGACATTTGATATATTTTTTTATCTAGAAATCCTTTCTTCTATTTTCTGGGTAGATCTAAACATGTCTTATATCAGAACATGTAAATAATCATTATGGGACGGTATCCAGTAGTTCTGTTTCGTAAATATTATGGATTACAACCATTTCTACTTTCAAAATGTGCTATTATATAACTACCCACCCACAGAGATTTGACTTAAATTTAATATTTTTAAAAGAAATGTATGAATAAAAATTCACTTTGAAATGTAACCCATAAAAAATAATGGATGGAACTCGATGGGTATGAAAAAAATTGAATATAAATGTTTACACCGTGTAATCGAAATAAGGGAAACTTATGTATAGTATATGAATGAGTTGCTTTTGTAAAGGGTTTCAAATAGGAGACTTTCTGGTAACCCAGTTATGCTAACATAAGTATACATATATTGTAACATTTCATGTTATTTTCACTTTTAAATATGGTAAAAACCATTATAGTAATAATAATTATTTATATTGTAAAACCGTCTGGTTTTCCTTAAGAATTTATAGACTTAAGAACCCATCACTGCCCATCACTGATTATGGATAAGGAATTTTAAAATAGAACCGCCCGGACATTAAAATTATTAAATATTTAATGTCAAAGTTAAAACCATATTTATCGAGCAAACAAAAGGCTTGGAAAAAAGGCGGGTTTTCGGAGAAAAATGATAAGGTACGTTGGGCAGAACGGCAGCAGTTACCGACCAAGAAAGTAAAAAAAAAAAAAATAAGATACAAGAGATTATTTGGTCAAGAAGAAAGGAAAAAACTAAAATTGGGTGCCAGCCACGATACGGGACAAGTGCTATTAATACCATTTCCTTCAGTGATGGGAATTAAATCATATTTGTATTAGATGTTCTAATTAAATAGTTTGTTGTAAATATTATAGAAATTGTAATATTAATGTGAAAAAATATAAAATTCAATTAAATAAAAAAATATTTAAAATTTGTAAGTGCATTTTCCCCTATTTCAGAGGTAAGTCGCTACAATATGCTTTTATTCTAGAGTCTAAATGCTAATGTGTGTAAAAGTAGAAAATTTATAATGTTTTCATTGTGTGTAATCCTCACAAATCAGGACCCATTTATCAATGAATGCATTCTATTATGGGGACGAAGTAATATCGAGTAAAACCTTATAAGTGGATTTTATCTATAAACTAGAGAGTTTTCTATCCGTAAATATATTTTTCGATTATAATTTGAATTAGAAAATAAAGTAATGAAGAAGAGGGAATAAAAATCGAAATGATATTCATATTCCCATCGGTTTATACAGAAATATTAAGTTTCCACTACATAGGAGGATCACTAACTATTTCTTAGGCAGACGGTTATTTTCATACCAATTGCATTGTGGAATAAAAAAAATATATAAATAACCAAAACGGGTCGTCGCAAAATGTGACCGATCAAGATCCATTCGCCGTTTTACTTGGATCACTGCTTTTTCAATGTTAGTCTTTTTCCACTGCTCCTTATTTGAGACAATGGTTGGGTAGTTTAGTAACTTTCCAAGTTTCTCAACCGTTAATATGAAATTCAATCAACCTTTAATTTGAAAAAGAATCTTTGCGATCGGTCAACTAGAAACGGATATATCTGCAATAGCAGAGTTAAGCAAGGATGTTAAAGGATTTTGACACACCGAGCTGAAAATGTTTGCCATCACTGTTCTACATACTTCCAAGTACCCGAAACCGTTCTTACTTTCGTTACCCGTTTTTTAAAACACTAGGTGGGTTTTCTCGTGAACGGTCACATATTTTGAAACACAGTTCCTCATATCCGAGTACATATGATGGAATAAAACGTAAATATTTTAATTTATACAAGGATGTGTTCCAAGTAGAAAGAAAAACAATATCCATGGGGGTAATTTTTAGTGGATATGGCAGTTGAAAGGTGAATGAATCAATCCATTGTTTAAAGATCAATTCAGATTATATATACCTATTTACATAACACACCTCATTTCATATGTATAGTTGAAAATCTGCGAACATGAAAATTGCAGTAAACATCTGGAACAGAGAAATATTTTGTATTCAATAGGAGAAAGGAAAATTATGCTGAAATTTGCATAAATATGATAAGCATTTGTTGCGGTAATTTTATACGTAAATATTACTACATGAATAGATATGGTAAGTGAACCGTTACAAGACTCGATATCCCACTCTACCAAAAGTATTTCAAAAATAAATAAACTACCAAATTTGATGTAACATTTTCTATAAGAGTAATAAATTGTCTAATTTTAATTTGCAATTCTGATAATTTCCATCATACCATACTATATCTGCGTGAAAGCTCCATGGAGCTATTATATATGGAGATGGGCTAACAAACCAAAAATGTATCATTTTGTGCTTTAATATGGCGGATGTTTAGAACCATGATCGCAGAAAAATGCAGTTACAGGCATCCCTCGAGATACGCTGTACTTGAGTTACGCGAATTTCGATATACGCGGAAAAAATTGCGGCATACTTCGAGTTACGCGGTACTCGAGTTGCGCGGTTTTGATAAAAGTCTCAGAATTTGTTAAGGTTGAAAAAATATTCGACACGTATTTTCTTGTTTCGCCATCCGGCTTATAATTACAATGCATGGTATCTCAAAGTGTCGTATTTTTGCTTGTTCCAACGCTAATAACTCCTATACGGCTTATTCGATTTTCTTATGTGATATATGAAGTAAACCGTCTTGAATGGAGTACTTCGGAAGTATTATTAAAAAAATTTGAAAAAAAAATTTCTTAATAAAAAAATTGGATATTTCAGTTTTTTTCAATTTTTCACCCCCTCCAATAGAAAGATAACCAAAAAAAAAATATATATTTTTCCAAAGCTCTAATCATATTACTATATCATTTCAAAAATTTACTCTGAGAGTTGGTCTGGTTTTTGAAATATAATTTTTAGAATTTTGCTTCTCTAACGTAATACAGTTTAACGAAATATTTATGAAGATTTTTAGATTTAGATTTTGTTTTTGTCTACAGGATTATGTTTCTGAAATTAAAACTAGATAACCAACATTTTTTGTATCGAAAGTACATAATTTTTGCACTTGGAACGAAACCTTCTCTTTTGTATGAGTTTCAAAGTTCAAGTTACGCGGTTTCCAGTTACACGGAACGAAATCTAATAGTTTGCACTAATTCAGAGTCTCGACTTACGCGATTTCGAGATACGCGAAACCAATTAACCGCGTATCTCGAGGGACAGCTGTATATGAAAAATTTATTCAAACATTATTACTATAGGCTATTGAAAAAATGTTTAACTTTTTTTTCTCCACCTTTTGAGTTAATAGAGGGTGCGAGATAATTGTAGGTATATAAGTTTAGAGTGAGTGACTATTTTTGTAATTTTTCCGTACACAAAATTTGTGTGCAATTGATATGAAAGGGCTGGGGCCTGGAAAGCTCTGACAATATATAATAATATTTTATTCCAAGAAATGCCAACTGATGAATATTTACAGACCAGAGACCCACCCAAAAATAAACAAAATGTTTTCTAAGTGCAAACAAACTTTATTTTTAATTGTAAAGTAATCGTTTCTGACCATTCAACAAACAGAAATGAAAGCCACAACCATTATAATAAATCGTCCTAAAAAGACTTTCGTCCACTCCAATCTGGACATGAGGGTTTGTTGAATTTTGTTTAAAAAAAATGCAAACAATATGTAAGAAGTTATACTTAGACCGACCGTAGATTTTACGATTAAATCCCCCAAAAATGTTAAAAAAAAGTTTCGGGTTTTGACAACATTATCTTTCATCTATCTCTAGAATAGAGAGAACAAAAAACCATCAACATTCACCAACCATTAAAACTTATTGATGGTAGTATAAGAAGTTGCTGGTTTTTCTATTTGGTTGGTCGTTATATATTGTGCTGACAACCAAAAGATCTCTGAAACTATTAATCTAGAAGATGATGATGTATTGGATGGCTAGTAAAATCGGTCAATTATTTTTTATGATTACAAATCGGTTATGGGGTCAAAGCCAGTATGTAAGAATAACACAATCAAGATTTTCCGTATTATAGGCGTCTAATAAAGGGATTATACTTTTAATATCAAACGATTAAAATGATGTTTGATAATCACTCCCCATGGAATATAAATTTAGTTGAGTATCCAGGAAAACGACCCTTCACTTATATCCCATTAAATCAAACATTGAAACATTTCCCAACATTTAATACTGACAATTAAAAATCAACTATCCTCGTGCTGAATATAAAATTCCTGTTCTGCAAAAGCCATAAACTATGCAAATAATCACTTTGCAATAAACTTTTAATTGATAAAGTTATATGTGTTAGTAGGAGTGAGGGGCGGAGATGATTCAAAGTTTCAAGAATTATAACAATACAATATTGCCATCCTAATATCTGGTTTTCGATAAAGATAAAACCGAAGTTTTATGTCATTTAAATTTTATATTATTGTCTTTAGGAAGCATACTCAACACAATCAATCCACTATAGAAATAAAACTAAAGAAAGGAAGTAAGAGAAGGAATTGAATAGGAAGTTCTGGGGAAAGAATTCTGAAGAAATTATATTTTATATTATACTCGTCTGATGAGATTTTGAATAAGTTCTCATCAACTTTTCTATCATATCTTAAATTTAGTTATTTTAAATCCTCAGCCATCCCCTTGATTTATAATTGAGTTGATTATTTATCCTCCAGTTTTGAATGACATCTTCTGTTTTGTTATGTAAACAGATTTTCATCATTCTCTTATCTATACCCAAACGCCAGAATTTGGTACCATCTTTTCTCCAGTATCATATCACTGAAGATAGGGAAAGAAATCTAAATTGAAGATTCTAATTAAACAACTTGCATAAAATTAACGCCATTCATGTCAACAGATTTCGGTATAATTTCCAATTTTTCTCTGCTGAAAGGATGGCTGTTAGGATCGAAAATGACTTATTATAAGACATGAATAAGGATAAACAAATTTAAAATTAACCTTAATTTACATTCACACATTTCCTTCATTTACATACTGTGTAGTAGGAATTAGACAACAGAAAATTATCCAGTTTTTCTAGGATACATCTAAAATTTATTTACGGTTCCGAATAATGAGATTGAAATGTGTGGAAACAATTTACTCGAACAACAAGTGGTGTTAATTTATAAGATTTATCGCATGGTCAATACACATAAATGAATGTTTACTGATCCGGCTGAATAAATATTGAGTTTACGGAGTAAATATCCTTATATAATAGACAGAATTGATTGGGTGTTTTTGTTCCGGAATACATCATTAAAAATCAGAAGTTATGTCTATTTTGTGTCATACAGTTCAATTTAGGAACTTTAAATTTAATAATATAGCACTCTTTTTGTTGCTATACCAAAATCTAGTGCCTATCGTGAAATGTAAGTATCCAGGTAATATAATAAATTAGAAAGAATTAAGAAAATGTAAACTTAGAAGTGCTTTTATATGCACAACATAATGTGCATTAAATAAATTGGATTTTCTTCATCTTATACTTCCTTTCTACATTACAATACACCTGCAACGTAACATTATGTAAATAAATCCTCTTATCGGAAGGGTTATATGCCACCCCTGATTTTAAAGACACATCATACCCCCGTGAAAACATATATTATAAAAGTAATTTATAGTCAATATTTCTATATTCACTACCATTAGTATTTAGTTTGATGTAACACTAGAATATACAACTAACGGGTCTTAAAAGACAGTCATCCGAATCTAAGTATATACACTATACAGTTGAGGCGTTTAGGATGGGTTTGTATTAATATATAAGAGAAACAATTGTATTCGGGACGAAATGAAGTAGAAAATTGTAATATAATAGAAGATGAACTGTACCTTTCTAAAAAAAACAAGAAAATGAAAAACATAACATCTACTTGCGAAAATGTTACTAATGAAAATCTTCAGCACAAAATCTTTTTCAGGTCATTTTCCTAAAATGCATCTAGTGGCCTGAAATTCGTCAGAAAATAGCGTGACGTAATTAATAAAATTGACTCCATATTTCCCATAGATGTTTCAAAAAATCAGAAGAAAAAAAATTGGATCCGGATTTATTGAGATTTATTTGAAGAATAAGGTCGATGAACAGAAAACTTGAAGGACATTTCTTTTAGGATTTCTAAGAAATTTACAATAAATCTTCTCGTAAGGATAAGACATTGAAACGGTTACTCCCACTCATTCCCATACATAGATCGATTCGATGAAATTGATCCAGACAAATCATGAACGTCAATTGGAAAATAGGTTTGACTAGTTAATTTATTTTCCGAAACGAAATGTGAAGTATAAAAAAATCAGTTCATATAATATAATAGTTTCACTACTAAATGTCACTTTGGTGATATGCACAAATTTCCACTAAGTTCTTCTTAAGTAAAACAATAAATAAACCCCGGACTTGAATAAACGATTCTGTCTATTTTACTTTTCTATCATGCTTTCTTATTATTTAATTTTAAAGAAAGAAATTCTTAATAATGAAATACACCATATAACCATTGATCGTATTTTTTATTATAATAAAGTTTTTTTTCATAAATAAATAAAAGTATATAATGAAATAAAATTGTATTACATCCCTCCCCTACCACTCAAAAACTACAAAATCACGAGTAAGCATATACGGAGTTTATTTTCCCCTATATACACTGAAAAAATTATTAATCCACAATTATCTTGTTTGATTTCAATATCGATAATTTTTCACGAAATCAAACTGTTTCTTAGTTACAATATAAGAAACTATTTCGGTTTGAATTAAACTATCTGAAATGTCAATCCAACAATTTTCAATATTTAATTCACATCAGATAACAATCAAACTTTAAACTAATTGAATCAATAGTAAGATTATTGATACTAAACAATATCGAGTTTAAATCAATCTATAAATATTTTGATTTAAAAAATATTAAAATCATT
>JANTOP010020349.1:0-13302 GCA_027564815.1 Symmerus nobilis | reverse complement strand
AGATTTACTTCTGGAAGTGCTCAATATTATGTTTTTAATGTAAAACTCGGCATAATATATGTAAATAAGCTATTATTTTAATGGTGAATTTGATGTAGAATTACACATATTATTTAGAGTGTAGATTCCCACTCCACCACTAGAAACTAGTGGCAAAATTCTACAGAACTGAATAACTCGTCAATTAGATAACTAACTGTCTGTTATGAGGCAAGTCAGATTATAAATTTAAAAAAATGAGAAGTCGGAAAATGCAAGAGACCATTTGGGAATTCTAGGCAAGTCAGAAAATGATTATTTATTGGATTATTTTATAAATTTCGAAATGATCTAACTATATACAAATATTAATGGCTTATCCCGAGGTTTTGAGAAGGTGTGCTCTGCGACTGCACGCCACTGCAATAAATACATAAATTCTTGATCATGAGAAGTCCAATTTAGCCTAGAGTCAAATATCACCCCGAGGAGGTTAACAGATTTCTTTAAACTTATCTCCTCTCCGAAAATTGTATTGTGGACGAAACCTTCGATTTTCCATCGTTTTGTGAACAGAACTTAATTAGATTTGGAAGGATTCATTTTTTTTTCTTATCAAGTACGGTTTCAGTAAGCCCATATGAAGTATTAATACTTTTTCCGACGATTAAAATAGAGATATCGTCGGCATACGTCTGCGTGAAGAGTTTCACCTCGTTGAGTTCTTCAATGAGAGGGTCAACTACAATACTCCATAGGAGCGGGGATAGAATACCACCTTGTGGGCAACCTCTATTTACCTCAGCTTCACGATAATCTATGGATACGATACGATTTGGTACATCCAGTTGGTCAGCGTACTATAAATCCGAATCCAAAACTAAATCCAAATCCGAATTTGATCCACAAAATAAAATAATTTTACGACCTGTTGGTATGACCTTCTTCTCGTTTACTTTAAATTAAAATTCCCATGTTAAATTTAAATATTTTAATTTTTATATGGGGGGGGTAATAAAATACCCTTGGTGCTAGGCGCTCGGCACCCCTGATGTAGGCAATATATTTGATTTAGGAAGTCATGAATCAAATTGTGTATGCGAACATTTGGTACATGCAAATCGCGATTAAACGAACCGCAGTTGAACTTATCTCCATCTTCTTGTAGAATGAACGCTGTAATGCCTGAAAGCTGGAAAAATGGAAAACTACCTCTAAATGGCGTCCCACGTGCAAGTCATATATGAGGAAGTAATTCGTGGGGTCGGGCTGACCCTAGGAAAAATGTTGAAAAAATCACCGCCTGCCATACCGCTGCATACCGATAGATGGCGCTGATGGTAGAACCATTTTATTAAACGGATTTTCCATGGAGGGTTTATTGAAATTTGGACAGGACATCTGTCCGGTCAGCTAGTAAATTATATAAATGAATTTTTAATTGAATTTAAATTAAATTTTAATAATAAATGAATATAATTGCATTTTGATTTACATTTTTACTAAATTTGTTTAATATTCTTGTTTTTTTTACTTATAACTGCCCATTTATCTAGGGATGGTTTCCAGAAAATCTTGAATACCTAGAAGTGACATACAGAAGGAATAAAATTGAAATTGGAGCTTAGAAAAGTGGTAACAAAACTAAAGTTTAAGGAAATTGTTGTCAAAGTCAAATATCTCAAAAAACCATTAAAAATGTATTCTTTATCTCAAACTCTTAAAAAGATGTTCAGATGAATGTGGTTTTTGAAAGTCTTGGGTGGAGAAACATTTTGATTGTAGGCGTTGGACGTTTTAACAAGACTCACCACTGTCGCATGAAGCTAGTGAATCAAGATTGGTTAAAAGAAAATGTTTCACACAACATTTCGGGTCAACAATGCCCATCGGATTTTCCACATGCAAATCCGATTGACTTCTCCTTTTGGGCTATTTTACAGGCTAATACGAAAACGAATACAGGCTTTAAAAATACGAATGTTTGGAGCCATTTAAGTCAGCGCTTCGACGAGAATGGGACCAAATTCCACCAAGCCACTCGTATAGCGTGCGATTATTACTTTAAGAGATTTGACCAAATTATCAAGGAAAAAGTCCATCTTATCCAAACTGTAACCACTTCCTACACTTGATTATTAAAGTGGAAAAGACTATAATTTACTAGACTAGTCACGACGGCCAGACTACTTCACTGGCCTTAAATATAATTACTTAATTTACAAATTAATTCCGATTGTGCACGTCGCCGTTAATATATTATTGGTAGTCACGTTATGAACGGGCTTTAGTTAGATTTAAGCCTATTAAAATTTGGTTCGTTTATCTAATCATAATTTTCACTTAAGATTTACGCCTTTAATTTATTTAAATCCTGCGTCTATTAATCTTAAAATTATTTTATATTTTAGCCGTAACATCACAACCATCAACCGCAACAATACCACCGACCGTTGTTCAATCGGCCGGCCAACAAATGCCCGTACATTCGACAATGTCAAATCAACCGGCAACCATTCCCGGTCAAATATCAACAAACATTTATCCGGCAGCGAGTCAACCACAAACATTGCATACAAGTATCGGTCCGCAACCGCAAATGTTATCCCATGTCCATGACCCAACACCACCGTCCGCCGCCACCACCCAACAACAGCAACAACAACAACAACCGCAACCACCTCAACAGATGGTCGGCCAATCATTACCGGCTGCCAATTTTATAAATATGAATACCCAGCAGCCGCCGCCTCACATACCGCAATCATCGGCGGCGTTCCACTATCAACCGACCGATGTCGGATATGTCGGAACGGGACAATTGGATGAATCATTTGTGGGGGGCGGCGCTGCCAATCCGTACGTTCCATTACAATCGACCGGTACAACGGTACCGAATAATGGTGGCCAACCATTTGTAATTACATCGACCACCGATATTGTATCGCCGGCCAGTCAAATTGCTAGTCAAATTGGGGGACAAATGCCACTGTTGCAACAGCAACAAAGTGTTCAGGAAGCGATGGGTGATGGGGCGGTTGGACAATTGGCAACGCCCGGTGATGGGGAACAACGAACGGCTGAGGATAGTGAAAAGTGAGTGTTACATTTTTTTATTTTCGATTCACTACTTATATACGAACATTTAATTGTTTTTTTTTCGGCGATAAATTGTGGTGGCAATGTCCCACCATCTTTCAATCATGATCCATCAAACCTCTCCGCATGAATATCTCTTACTATCTCCTCTGTCTTCCGAGAGAAGAACAAAACAGATTTAAATGTCTGACATGATCAAATGTGGCTAATGATTTTTGGACAGAGATTATACCAATAACCCTTACATTTGTAAGATCAAGTGATGTCCTATTGCATGATTTACACTCTGAATTCAGTATCATTTAACTTTGCATAATCTGACCCTGACTATAAATATCTTAAAACAGATTGAATACAAATTAAGGGATATGGATCATCAACTTCAAAGAGAAATCGATTTTATTTGTTGACTTTGATTGTCGAAAGTTTAAAAATTGATTTGTTTTATCCAAAATTGAGAAATGAATGAACGAAATAAAATAAATAAAATAAAATTGAACTTCAAATATTTGTAAAAATTTGTAAAATTGACCCAAATAATTAAAAGAATAATTCAAATGGATAAAGTAAGTAACGGCGCTGAAAAGAGATCGATCGATTGTTCGAATTTGAATTTGAATTGTTTGATCAAACATCAAACAGAATTTTATTTTCTGGCTAATAAAAAATAGATCTGTTGGGAAAAAAAAATTGTTTTCAGTTAATTTTTGTCTTGTTTAAAATAGCAAATAAATTGGATAAATATTTTCCTTTTTTCTGATTTCTCATTCATGTTTTTATCTGAGGCGTCGAGATTATATCCACGCCAATTCAAATATTCAACGGAATCGGTTAGGTTCGAAAATATTAATTTAATAAATATTGATCATTTGTAAATGTTGAATTAAAAATTATTGATCTCGGAAAGGTTTTTCTTTATTTCAGAAAAATAATTCTGTTTAATTTACGAGATTATTTATTTAATTTTTTCTGTTTTGTCAAATATTAACAGAAGAACGGTTCGATAATAATTATTTTGGAGTCACGCGAGACCTTGGTGTCAATTCCCTAGAATGTTTACTCAACTATCATCTGATAAATTCGTGAATTACTCATTCTGACAATAATAAGTTGTTGTTTTTCCAAATGGAAATATAAATATTGAACGGGAGGAATTCCTTTAAAATTATTTACCATTCAATGGTTGCATGGCCAGAAATGTAAATAAATGAAGGAAAGACCAGAATCGTTTAATCAAAAATTGCAAGATACGCTCATTAATTTGTTCATGGTCCTGTGAGTGATTGAACGGTAATTTTTGGAAATACAACGAGAGTTTAGAATAAATTTATAGTTTTTGGCTACATAATTAAAATAATTGAAACAAA
Organism: Symmerus nobilis; assembly: GCA_027564815.1. Taxonomy (NCBI): domain Eukaryota; kingdom Metazoa; phylum Arthropoda; class Insecta; order Diptera; family Mycetophilidae; genus Symmerus; species Symmerus nobilis. The sequence goes on along the minus strand of JANTOP010020349.1, from coordinate 8,857 downwards.
ATGTGGTATTTTTGATGACATTTTTATATCTACTTGAATATGTTTAAGAAATAATAAATATAAGTCCCTTTCTTAGATTTAAGCCGTACGTACCAGCTGCATCTAAAAACCCTTCTCTCCTAATTTCTCGTATTAACTTCACCATACGAAACTTTGACTTTAAATATATCAGCTCTCAGAAAAAAATTAGGACTACGCCATGAAATGTGTCCTTCCTTCCTTCAGCTAAGAAGTAATTTAAGTTAAGTCTATAGTCGCCCACGATCAGTTAATTGATGCAGCCTATGAGTGAATTTAAATCAAGGAATATTTCCTGCTTCCAAAAGGTTAGAAAGGTCTTATGTTGGTTTATTCATTTTTGTAGGAGGCTTTCGTTATTGCTTGCAGGACAAATGATTTTACTAAAGGTTTATGACCGCTGTCCTTAATTTTTAAAAACCGTCTTACTTGACGGTAACGTAATGATGTCTTGAACACATTCCTTAATGTTCCAATGACTTCCTAAAAATGTTTTCTTTGTTAAGCATTATACGAACGTTTTATTTCGACCAGTCCTAGGCTTATGACATTTTCTTATCGCAAAAATCGATAATGTGTGTGCAATATCATTAACAACTTTGAGTCTTCTTACAGTTTCAGCGCCTTTCTTAAAATTGTCATCATCTTCCCACATAGTAGGGTCTTTCTCAAGGAATTCGGTTGCCAATGAAAATCCATCAACAAGTTTCAAGGATCCTTTAGAAATGAAAGTTTTTGATCCCCAGATTTATGTATTCGCCAACATATTTCGGTGGCATTGCACATTTTTTCATAAGTTCTTCGAAAGTCACATTGTATTTTAGAGCAGGTAACATTCGTCTTCTTGTGTCTAAACACGAAGATTTTGAATAAATTTTAAATCTATGCAAGGTGCTTCTGCAGCATTAGAGGCCAACGTCGAGGCTTGAACATATAAATGGGTAAAAAAAATGCAAATGACTTCCAATTTCTTCATATCCCAAACTGAACTCCTCGCGAAACAGAAACATTTTAAAGCAATAAATTGCTTTGGCCATCCATTTAGCATGATGGAAAGCACCTGGAATTCTGAAAAACATTCCTCTATGGGAGGTCTGACCGAGAAAGCAAACTAGTAATTCAAGCAATTCCCAATCTTCTCTAGATTGTTGATCGTCCTGCAAACTCTGTAATGCAAATTGATGCGATTTAGTGCTTGCTTCACAAAAGGGTCTTTAACTTCAAGTTTAAAATTTGACTTGTTTACTTTAACCAGTGGCGTGCGGTCAACATCTCCATAAGGTGTGCAGAATTATTTGACATCTTAACAAAATGTTACGACAAGAGAAAAATGTAAAAATGCAGGAAGTTGCTTTGATAGTTAGGTAGAAATACAAAATTTAAATTGTTGAAAAGTTGTAATTTATCTAAGAAAAATCAATAATTCGTAAAGCCCGCTACAAACATTCCGAAAAGTCGTAATGAAATTATACTGAAAAGTAAAAATGCGCAGTTTTTTTTGGATTGGTCGTAACGATTTTTCATACACACGTTCCAAAAAAACTGCGCAATTTACTTTACAGTATAATTTCGTTACGACTTTTCAGAATGTTTCTAGCGGGCTATTATAAATCTATTTTCTATCGAAATAACGATTCTTTAACGAAATTTTAAGTTTTCCAAAAATAAAAAGCTTCAAAAATCTCGAAAGCTCAGTGAAGCTCTGAAGCTCAGTTTAAAATTAAAATCTCATTTTATATTATTTGGAATCGATTTTTTATACGACTCATTTAATTTAAATGAAGTATGGAATTTTTCCAGAAAGCTTTTCCAAAATATTAAAAGTGCAATGAAAGCTTTATGGTTCGAACTTATTTTTTGACGATTAAGAAGCTATTTTCTATCTTGATAACGGCTTTAAAACGAAATTTTAACATTTTCCAAAATAAAGCCTGAAAATTTCGAAAGCTCGTTGAAAGCTTAAAATTAAAATGTCATTTTATATATTTTGGAATCGAATTTGTATCCGATTTATTTAATTTAAATGAAATATGAAATTTTCGCATAAAGCTTGTCCAAACTATTAAAAGCTCAAGGAAAGCTCTAAGTTTCGATCTTAATTTATTACGTTTTAAAATCTATTTTCTATCCAGATATCGGTCCTTTCACGAAATTTCCAATTTTTTCCAAAAAAAATGCTTCAAAAATCTCGACAGCTCATTAAAAGCATAAATTTATGCAAAACTATGTTTACGATTTGTTGATATTGTAGGTGTGCTTGCACCTTCTGCACATTAGACTACACGCCACTGAATTTAACCCAAGCTTGCTGAAATCGGTCGAATATTGGAATGAATTTGGAACCGAAGATTTGGACATTTTTTTTTTAAAATACACCTCGCAAGACAAGTTCATAAATATGATGTCTGCGGGGTAGGTAAAGAATGTCAAGTTTTTGTTCTAATATAACAGGCTCACTGTGGTACACGAGCCATATTGGATGCAGTGATATTACAGCAAAGTGTTTGCACTTTATCAGTTAACTTTATTCAGCAAAAGATTGTTTATTCCCAATGCTGGAACGAATTGCAGAAATCCCAAGTAATTGCTCTTTCCCTTTACATGTTGCTATAACCGGCAACCTGTCTACTTGCTCTTTACCTGCTAAAGTGGGCAACATTTTCCCATCATAAAATCATTGGAAATATCGGGAAAATCGTTCGAAATTACAAAAAAATTAGGATTTTTTTATTTACATAATTTACATCCCGAATAATCGGACAAATTTTAGGTATCCGAATAATCGGATGTATTTTTTCGGATTATTTTAAATCGGATAAATTTTAAGGATATTTTTTAATTGAATCGGAATTCATAATAATCGGAATTTATAATAAATTAACAATTTTGCAAACTTTTGAATAAAAATTCTGCGTTTTTATCTATAAAAATCCCACTTTTGTTTGCAAAATTCTCTGTTTTCGAAAATCAACTCAAATCATATACAATAAAGCAAGGGTCGGCAACCTATGACCCGCGGGTCTATCTATGACCGAGTGACCCATTTGATAATTTCAAGTGACCCACTTGATGTCCGAAAAGAAATTATACAATAAACATACAAAAATTACAATTGACAATTACAATTATAAGACCCCAAAGGGTCTACCTTTCCCCTCATGGCGAACTTCACCCGACAGCATATCAAACAAAGTCTAAAGACATGGAAAAATGTTGCAAAGGAAGTGAAAATACGTGCCTATCTAGTGGGGTTTCCCAACCCTGGAGAGTAAATTGTGGTTCCCAGCATTGTCCAGGTCCAAGCGACACCTCCCTCCGAACTACCACCGATGGGAAGTCAGTTGCACAACCACCTTCTTTTAGGACGGTTTTTGGGTTTTTGTGTTTCCCAACACTGATCCGGTTCCCAGCACTGATTTTTGACAGATGCCCCTTGGCATTCCCCACAACATTGCCATACATCACTTCCATATTGAAGGCCATTGTGTGGGCGAAAGTTGGCAAACACCGTTTTTGCCCCGTGTAGTACCAATTTGCTCAAGAAGGGGGTGGGGGGTCAAGTCACCCACCATTGAATTCCTAGATAGTTTGTACGTCATCCATATTTCTGAGTTTTTTTTTGCAGCACCCCTCCTTCCCCCTGAAAATTCACCCCAAAGTCGAAACTTCAAAATTCGGTGCAATAGTTGACCCCCCGAAGGGAGGGGGTGTTGGACAATTTTCGGCCCAATCGATAGGTCTACCCCGGGGTACATTTGGTGGTTCTATGCATTTTTTGTGGGAACCCCCCTTCCCCCTCAAAACCGCCCTTGAAAAATGTCCATATTCAGCGAGCGCCACTTGGTGGCGAGTAAATGCAATTTCTCCCCCACTATAAGTTGTTTCGGACCTTACCCTACAATAGTTGGGAACATTGTTGGGGTCTAAAATGAATAGCTGACCTAATTGTAGAACAACGAAAATTGGTCTGCAAGCAGAGTCGGAAAAGGGGTGTTGCACCTGAAACTTTAAACCTTCCCTATCGACCTTTGGACATCAAGTTGCTAACTCGCCCCCTTCTAGCTGTACGGAGGGGTTAAAGTTGGGCTTGAGACATTTTAAGTGGCGCTTGCAACATGAAAGCGACATGGCCGGATTTGTTACTATCTCCTAAAAGATGCACCATATCCAATATATGGAACTAAATTTGTATCCCAATACAATCCAATTTTAATGGGGGTGGTTTCAGGCTATCGGAAATTATATTCCTTCCGTTTTTCGATTTCGAGGGGGTATAAAAGATTTTCATAGAGTCTATCTAATCTAATCGGTTTCATCGATCATACCCCAGTATACTTTCTTGAAATCATTCAGATTAAGATCTTGGAATAGATCTTTTATTTTGGTAAACTTCTGAAAATCCTTCCAGAACATCTATTTCTCCCAAATGATTAATAACTGGCGATAACTTGAAACGTCTCCCAAAGAACCAATCTTTCAATGGAAACGAACATAAATCCTAAATTCAAAGCCATTCCAGTACATTTTCAAATCTATATTCTATCCTATTACTGAAATCTGACATTTTCGTAACAAAGATCTGCGAGAAATTAAAAGCTAACAGAAAGCTTTAAGTTCTTGATATAATTTAATACATATTCAAGTCTCTTTCTATCCGATTAATTTATTTTGGAACAGAAATCATAATTTTATAAAAAAAGTTGTAAAAATTTTCAAAGCTCACCGAAAGCTTTGAGTTAAAATTTTATTTTATTCATTTTAAAATTTACTTTCTATCCGATTAATGATATATGATATTTTCGTAAAAAAGCTCTGTAACAAATTAAAAGCTAACAGAAAGCTTTATGTTTCTTATATAATTATATACATATACAACTCCGTTGTCCATGAAATTAATCTATTTTGAACGAACTTTATATTATTTCCTTTGAAAATAAATCGAATCAAAAAAATATCTCCTGACAAATTTAATAAATACCAATTTTAGAATCTGTGTAAAATATGTTGGCAGGATTTCCAAAAGACATTTTCGAAAAACAAAGTCTTCCTTCCATCCTTTCAAAAATGAATATATAAAATATCAGAATAAATAACGAGTAACCAACTCTCTAAAATGCGGGTGATTGCCAGCTACAGATCACAGATCAGATATTTTCAATTGCACCAAAATGGTCTAAATTTGACCTTCCGATTTAACTTATTAATAATAAAACATAAAATATTTGAAATGTTTTAATTTAATTATTTTATTTTAGAAAACTGATATCGAGTAAAGGACCTCCTTTGGTATGCTAACATTCTTTTCGCAAAATTTTTTCAACATTTTCGCAGAAATTCTGTCCAATTTCACCATTGGAATTAATAATGTTATATCGAGGCTGATCAGTTGTTTGAGAATCGTTATAGGATTAAACACTTTCCTTCAAAAAGCCCCACGAAAAATAATTCAGTGGCGGGAGGTCGCATGAGGCGGTCACTCAAGGTCAACTCTTCGAGATATTAAAATAATATAAAATAAATTTATTTTGAAGAATTTTACATTTTCGTTTTGGTTCTTAATGCAATTTCTCTCGATTAATGCCAAATTTCCGGGTAATTTTGGTCGCAAATTAGTTTGCTCTGTAATTTTGCAATGGTATCCGACAAGAGAGCTAACATTAAAATTCCTAATGATATTTCCTGATTTTAATAAATTTATTCGATTTTCACAAAATTTACGTAAAATCCGATTATTTACAATTTTTATAAAAATTTGTTGAGAGCGAAAATCTAAAAAATCATAGGAGTATGATCTCTTTAAAATACCAAGAGCAACAAAATGTTTTGGGGAGATTTGGGGTTTTGACATAAATTTATGTTCATCAATAAAAGTCCAAGAGCCACTGCTCTTTTTAATTCCACTGACGTGAAATACTTGTTCAGTTCAAGCCTTTTTTCTGCCACATACCTCTCATATCAATTGAAAAATGCATTCAATCAACGACACTTTTATCAGGACAACCTTATGACTGACCACTTCTTAACGTACATGCTAAATATATTGATATTGCAATATTCTTTATCGGTTTGTATTATGCTTTAAGCTTTAGTGTCAAGTGTGATAAATTTATTTGTTTTGCAATATTTCGAATGATAATAATTGTCTATATTATGTCAGTTACATTAATCGCATGGCAATCCTTCTTAACTGATATAAACATACAATGAAATTATGGCAATTATATTTTAACCCTTAAACAGGGACATTGAATACAATGTAAGGTTTAACAATTCAAAAGAATGGTTTGAGAATTTGTAGAGGGAGACCAATAAAACCATGTCGAAGTTTGCCTTTCGTCGAGAAGTTGACTAATGTCGTCATTTAACATCAACATATCACAGTAAATCTTGATGTAGGTGAATGATTTGGATGGAAAATTGATTTCAATTGACAAAATACTCTAAAATGTAAAGGTTTTTTGAGCTTTAAAGTTTCTTAAAAGCTTTTGGAGGTAATTATCAAAATGGTTTCATATTTCTTTAATCCGATGAAAAGTAGATTCCAAATAAATACATAATATGATATGTAAAATTAAAAGCTTTCGACAAGCTTTGAGGAATTGAACAGAGTTTTCTTTACAAGAATTGAAATTTAAATTTAGGACAATTATTTAAATGAAATTATTTCAATGCGTATAAAATTACATACGAAACTTAAAGCTTACTTTGAGCTTTACAGATTTTCAAAAGCTTTTGGAAGAAAATTTCAGATTTGATTTAAATGTCAGTTAATCAATTTCAAAAGTAAATTTAAAATAAATGAAATTAAGTTAATTAAGAGCTTTCAGTGAACGTTGGCAACATTTTATAAGAGTTTTTCAGTGAAAATTTCAGATTTCGTTCTAGTTGATTTATTTGGCTCGAAAACGGGTATCAGCATGTATATAATTATACCCGGAAGTTAAACCTTTTTCTGAGCATTTCCGATATTGGAAAGCTTTTAAGGGAAATTTTGAGATTTGATAAAAAATCAGATTAAAAATTAATTCGTACCAAAGAAAATAATATTTGTACTAAAAGCTCTCAGTAAACTTGGCGATTCTGATAAAGCTTTCTTGAGAAAATAACAAATTTCGTTTTAGTAAAATTATTTTGCACAAAAGTAGGTTTCAAATCGTACATTTCTTACTTCCAGCTTTCTTTAAGCTTTTCCGATTTTGAAAAGCTTTTGGTGAACAATTTTATATTTTATTAAAATTTAATTAATGTGATGAAAAGTTGATTCCAAATAAACAAAATAAAATTTGTATCAAAAGCTCTCAGTAATCTTTTGTGATTTTAATTGAGCTTTTCTGCGACAATTTCAGATTTAAAATTATTTGATTGGAAGGTGATTTCAATACGTATAAAATTGTATCGGAAAATTAAAGTTTTCTTTGAGACTTCAAATTCATCAAAAGCTTGTAAGTGAAAATGTCAGATTTTATTTAAATTTAATTAATCGAATTATAAATGGATGTCAAAATTAATAAAGTAAAGGGTTAATTAAAAGCTGTCATCAAGCTTTTGGGTCATCAACAGAGCTTTTATTAGGAAATATCGAATTTTCTTTATTCAAATTTAATTAATCAAATAATAGAATGAATTTCGCTTGTAATTTTCTTTACTTTGCAATCTGAGTTTTCCGAAATTTTTGTGTCAAAATTGTACGCATAATTTCCACTTCGACGTTGATCTGGAATTTTATAAAAATAAAAACTAATTAAAGAGCCGGTTTTGATTGAAAATAAGCAGAGGTCTTCGGAGACTGGATAAAAGTTCCATAGTTTGGGGTGAGCAATTATTAATATTTTTCTAGCTCCCAGAAGTACTAGTTATAATGGTTTTCCTTTGTTTTCGCCAAAAAAAAAATCCAGGAAAATCAGGAGAGATCGTTGGATATTGGGAAAAAATTGGAGTTTGGAGTGAGCAATATTAGGATTTTTTTTTTTTTTGATTTTTGTGGCCATTTGTAGTTGTTTTCTTCCATTTTGGTTAATAAAATCCAGGAAAAATTATGAGATGGGGACGTCCAGGACATTGGAGATTGAGGAATAGTCAGTGCTGAGAAACCGCAAGGTAGTAACGTGGGATTTTGGAAGCCAATTGGAATGATGGATTTTGCGCCATTAGCATAATGAACGCTACTAGAAACTTATGGGATTCTTAACACACAACATTTCCATCTTAGCATAGGATGTATTGGTAAGAGTGCGGTATTGAGTGTATTGTGTCAGTTTAGAATAATGAAGTTCATTATGAACCTATGGTGTTGGCGAGGATATTGTAGTCTAGTTTTGAGTCGTAGATCGGTAGATTTTAGATGTGTAAGAGCACTAATACTTGCAAAAATATTCCTGGTTTTCAGTGTCATACTGATGCTGCTCATGTCACGATATAGTCTCTCTCAGTCTTAATCAAATATTGGGTGAGGGAAAAAGTATTGAGCCTTTTTCTCGATAGATGGCTTTACGATCACATAACTTCTTAACCATCCATCGCATGAGGTTATACTTATGTGCGTTTTAAAGGTGACACTTTAAGCTACAATTCGTCTATTGAATTTGCATTGTTAGAACAAAAGTTATTGGGTCTTAAAGATGAGTGAAATTTCCGAAAAATTCGTTATATTTTACTATATCGCTACGATCAAGGTGAGAATGCATCGCAGGCTCGTGAAAAAAATTGTGGTGTTTACGGTCAAGATCCTTTATGAAAAGCAATAGCCAAGAGATGGTTCGCTTGCTTTCGTTCTGGAAATTTTGATGTTAAAGATGCACCTCGGTCTGGTCGACCAATCATCGAAAAAGTCGATGAAATC
>JANTOP010020338.1:0-13303 GCA_027564815.1 Symmerus nobilis | reverse complement strand
AGGCTGCGATATATTTGTTAAAAATGGAGAAAGTGAGATAAAATAAGATACAATTTCTGAACTCGCTGATTATTTATAGTAACAATTTGAGTAAGAATGAGTTACAAATATCTGGGTTTTGTATTAAATAAATTTCTTTTATTTAGTGATGAGCTGGAGAAAATTTTTTAATTTAAAAAAAATAAATTTATGATTTATTCATTAAAAAATAACTATCCCCGAAATTGGATCAAATAATTTTCTACAGCGAAATTGAATAAACTTTTCTAAATCAAATTTTGAATTCAAAACATGGGTTTAATTTTAAAATATAGACTGGAGCATTATGGGCCATTAATTGTAACTAAATCAAACTGATTGTTGTGCGATTCCGTTATGAGAAATTAGTTACTTATCTAGTCAAGTAGGGCATGTGTACCGAATTATAAAATAAATGAATTAAAAACATTAATAAATCAACTAATAAATTAGTAAATAAAGTCCAATTGTCCAATTTTTATATTTTAATCAATAAGCAATTCAATTATTTAACCGATATATTTATGACATCTAAGTTATTGGCTAATAACTAATCAATAACTGTTACGGTATTTCGGTTCAAATGATTGGCCATACAAAATGTCTGACCTAATTAATCATTCGTCCTTGTTTAATCTTAAAAATATAATTATATAATTTAAAGCTATTTTTAATAATTTCCAACCATTTTTAGCCAACGATAACATTATTAACGATTGGATTGATTATCTATTCGAAATGGACCGAAGCTCAACTAACCGAACCGCAAATGATTGCTAGATTAGATGAATATAATCAGGCAGCTATTGAATTGTGTACTAGAGGTTCATTGGCCGGTTGGGATGTAGAAACAAATATCGGTGATGCGGAAAAAGAAGCATATCGGGTATAGTATCCAAGTTGACTCATCTCTAAAAATTTCCAAAAGAGATTGTAAATCGAATGAACCAATAGAATTTAATTACAGATTAAGTTGAACTATCTGGCTTATAATTTTTATCTGGTTTGATAGGAATATTGACTGATAAGATAAGTCTCCTTAATGGTCATTGTAGTAATAAAAATTAGACTTAATTTCAATGTTATTTGTCTTCAATCAAATATACGTAATAAGGTCATTTATTTTTGTTATCTGAAGAAGATATGAACTGATAATTGGGGATTCACTCCGGTGAATGTAATAATGGATTAGACAATAACGAGTCCTGCCAATGGACGCACTTAAAATTCAGAAAAATTGTTTAAATTTTCTAAAAATAGTTCAAAATAATATTCGGACAAAAATTAATTGATTTCTTAAAAATCGATTTTTAAAGTAATTTTAAAAATATATATAATTCGTTAGATAACCCCTTAATGTCTGAATGCCATTAGTTCGAATAAACTATCCCCTAAATTAGTCGAAATTGATATTTTTTAATTTGAAGATTCTAAGGGAAATCATAGATATTTTTCGGACAATTTACAATTTAATAACTCCGTCCCACATAAACCCTCCACCAAAATTCGGTGGTTAGTTTCCCCAAAATTTCAAGAAACTAATTTATTCATTATTTATCTGGGAACAATTCTACATCATTAAATTTTCCCCGTGCTGAAGAAAATTATTTGAAAATTCGACCGTTCTACAGAACGGTTCGGAAAATAATGAAAATTGATTTGATGAGCAACTCCGCTCTTTTAACTAAAACTAAATCTAAGGGTGAATTAAGTTTATAGCTAAAATTTGTAATCTAACATCAAGTCAGATATATTTCGGTAGTCCTTTTGGTGGTACTTGGAGGGGCATTATTTTTAATGTATTCCTGATTATAAAATTTTATAATGATCCAGCGAGAGGTATCGATCGAGAATGCTAGACTACGATTACAATATTGGGAAGAGACATGGCGAGATGCGGTAATCGAGGACTACCAAAATCCAGATGTCCAACGTCAATTAACATTCTTAAAACAACTAGGAACGTCTGCATTATCCGAAGAGCAGTTAACAGAAGTAACCTAAAATTTTAATTAAATATCAATTAACAAATTTGAATTAAACGATAATTAATTTAAGTTATCCTCGAGCGTATCCCGCATGTCAAGCATTTACAATTCCGCGAAAATCTGTCCATACGAAAATCAAAATTGCGACTTAAATGATCCGGAGGCGGATGTCTTGACGTTAGATCCTGAAATTGAAGCACGGCTGGCCCAATCAACAGATTATGATGAATTAGAATATTTATGGAAGGAGTGGCGTGATCAAACTGGACGTAAAATGCGAGATGACTATAGGACTTATGTTGAACTAATGGACGTTACAGCAAAAGCAAATAGTGATATCTTACACCGTACAACTTCCTTATGAATTAATAATATCGCCCAATTATTTCAGATTTCCTTGACGCCTCTCTATACTGGCAGTCCGGTTACGAGGACGATCAATTCATTGAGAAAATCGACCGATTATGGGACGAGCTGACACCATTGTATGACTCATTACACACATACGTCCGATATAAATTAATCGAATTATACGGTCGTAAATTTGATCGAACCAATCCAAATATCCCCGCACATTTATTGGGTAATATGTGGGCACAATCCTGGAATAACCTTTACGATCGGATAAAACCATTCCAAAACGCTAGCTCAGTTGACGTAACGGGAACTATGATTGAATTGGGATATGACGCGACAAGAATGTTTGACGTTGCCGATGAATTCTATACAAGTTTAGAGCTGTTCAGTAACGATATGAGCTATGGTGACCTTGCTATGATCACAAAACCAGAAAATCGTACTGTAAATTGCCACGCTTCAGCATGGGACTTCTGTGATGGTGCCGATTACCGAATAAAAATGTGTACGAATATTAATATGGAAGATTTCATAACCATTCACCATGAAATGGGACATATTCAGTATTTCCAGCAATATAAAACTGTACCGTTAGCTATGCGCGGTGGCGCAAATCCAGGATTTCATGAAGCGGTCGGTGATACAATAGCTCTTTCCGTTGCAACTCCACAACATTTAATTAAAGTAAGTCAATTATTACTTATCGACGAACTTTTAATTTAAATTATTTTCTAAGGTTGGTCTATTGAGCAACTACGCGGATTCCGAGGAGGATAATATTAACGCTCTATTCGCTATGGCATTGGAACGTGTTGCCTTCCTACCATTCGGTTTATTAATTGATAAATGGCGTTGGGATGTGTTTAGTGGTGCCGTTCCGGAATCGGAATGGAACGCCCATTGGTGGACGTTACGGGAAAGATATCAAAAGGTTTCACCGCCAGTCAGTCGAAATGAAAGCGATTTTGATCCGGGAGCAAAGTATCACGTTGCCGCCAATTCACAATACATTGCGTAACAATTTATTGCCATAACTTATTTGAATTAATTAATTCTAATTAATATTACTTAATAGATATTTTGTAGCTCACTTATTGGAGTTCCAAATGTACAGATCTCTTTGTACTGTCGCTGGTGAATTTGATCCAGCAAATCCTTTAGAAAAACCATTGCATAAATGCGATTTTTATCAGTCGGCAGCGGCTGGTCAAAGATTGAGGTAATTTAATATTTTGTTCTTAGGCAATAGGAAATATACTGAGTATAAAGCATTTTATTTTCGGTTCATTGATTTGTTGGAGTAAATCCTGATCACTGCAAAGCCTCAGAAAATTCCCAAATGAATATCTCGAAAAGGACTTGACACAAAATAATAAAAGTTGGTGAAGATAAAGATAATTCCTCAAAATTTGAATATTTTATAAAATTATTCGGTTTTCATGGATTCGAAAAATTCCCAATTGAATAATCCGGTAACCAGTTAACCGAATTAATTGAAATTTGGCTGAAATTAGGGAGTTTCTTCATTATATGAAAATCTAAAAGAAAATTATGACATTGGAAAAAATTCAAATGAAAAAAATGTATGATTTCCTACAAAACACGCAGGAGTACTCTTGAAATGGTCTTAAACGTATTATTAGAATTGTATTCCATTTAGAAGTAAAATATTACTGGAAGAAGATCTTAAGATATTAGCGAAACAAATTGAAAAATCAGCTCCGTTAATAATACGAATAACAGAACTCTGTAAAGGGTAATAGTCCTATAATATAAAGCTCCTAACTTTTCCGAAAACCAATTTGTATCTAGCCCAAGAACTGAGTTCTGTAAAAAAATCAAGTTTATTTGGAGTATAATTGAATAATTAGTTGGACCCTAAACCGTCCGGTTCGAAATTTAGGGCCCTCAATGTAAAAATATAGTTAAGATGGAAGGGTTGATTTAAAGGTCGATATCTCGGAAGATTCCCATGATATCCGATCGATATTAAATTTATAAAATAGAAATATAGTGGATCTTTAATTGAATAGAATCTTGTCTAGATAGCTTGTTCTATTCCGAAAATATTCGGTTTGGAATTTCATGAATTTCTTATTTCGATAGACTCCCAAAGATCATTCCAGAAATCCAATTTCCCCAAAAGCATGAATACCAGAAAGTAGCCTAGAATGAATTTTAAAGAATCACTCTCCCTTTAGTTCTAAGATTACCCCAGATTTCCTTGACGTTCCAAAGATATAGATCTTCTCAGATCGAAATTCAAAGCTTTTAGTGCATAGCCCGTAGGAGTAAATTGCATTCAATGGTAAGAGGGGATAAATATCAAGAAATTTTGATTTCAGGAAATAGATAAAGGAAGGGTTTTCAACCGATACTAAATTCATTCCCAAACTCAAACATATTCTTTGGGCTTTTAAGTTTTTGTGGAGCTTTTGTTGGAAAATTCCAGACTCGATTAAAATTTAATTATTTGGATAAAAATTAGATTTGAAAATGTGTAAAAATGTTTTTTAAAACTTTAAGCTTTCATTTAGCTTTTAAGTTAAGGTGGAGCTTTTATTGTAGTATTTTCAATTTCGTTGCAGTTAAATTATTTGCATGGAAAGTTGGTTTTAATTTGAATATTCTTCGAGTATTAATCTTTTGTAGAGCTTTTCTGCTAATGCTTCTGATTTGATTAAAATTCAGTTTTCGGATTAAAACTAGATTTGAAAATTTTTAAAATGTTACTCAAAACTTAAAGTTTTACTTAGCTCATAACATTTATTTATTAATTATCTCCTATATTTACCAATATTCTTTTTAGTGATGGTCTCCGGTTGGGCAGAAGCGTCCATTGGTCGGTTGCATTAGAAGCGATGACCGGTGAAAATGATCTAAGCACTAACGCCCTTATTGATTATTTCGAACCGTTAAAAGTTTTCTTAGATCGGGAAAATATCCGGTTACAGCAACAAGATGAGCTACGCTCTACCCTCGAAACGTATAACATTGAAGCAACGGCTCAATGCACGAGATATGTAACGGCCGAATGGAATGTTGACACGGATGTAAATAACGAAGATAAAAAAGCGATTCTACAAGAAGCCATTAAGGAACAAGCTCAATTCGATATGGAACAATTTCGCTTACATTTTGAAGGATTGCGACCGGAAGATTATGACGATCCATTTGTTAGCAGACAGATAATGTTTCTATCGAAACTAGGGATTAGTATATTGAGCGATGATCAATTAGATAACTTAACGGAAGCGAATTCTCGAATGCAAGGAATTTATAATAATGCCAAATTATGTCCGTTCGATAATCAAAATTGTGATCTCGCTACGGAGGGATATACATTAGATCCGGAAATAACGGAGGTGTTAGCTACATCAACTGATTTCGATGAGCAGCTTTATATGTGGCAAAGATGGCATGAGAGTACCGGTCGGTTAATGAGAACCGACTACAAAATTTACTTAGAAATTTCTAATGAAGCGGCCCGATTAAACGAGTATGCTGATAATGGGGAGATGTGGCGTGCCGATTATGAGGATCCAAATTTAGAAACAAATTCAAGAACTATATGGCAACAAGTTGAACCTTTATACAACGAATTACATACGTACGTACATCATAAACTTATTGAATTATATCCTGATCGGATCGATCAGGAAGATCCGTTAATACCAGCTCATCTGTTAGGTAATATGTGGTCCCAATCATGGGTTAATCTGTACGAACGGATTAAACCGTTCCCAGATGCAAGCGATATCGATGTATCAAGTAGTATGGTAGAGAATGGGTTCACACCGTTACGTATGTTCCAGGAATCGGATAGATTTTATCAGAGTTTAGGACTGCCATCAAATGAAATGAGCTATACCGGTGAATCGATTATTGTTAAACCTCCGGAACGGACAATTGTTTGCCATGCATCCGCTTGGGACTTCTGTGACGGTGCAGATTTTCGAGTCAAGCAATGTACCGTCGTTAATATGGAAGATTTCGTTACCGCTCACCATGAAATGGGACATATCCAATACTACATACAGTATAAGGACCAACCGATACCATTCCGTTCGGGTGCTAATCCCGGTTTTCATGAAGCTGTCGGTGATCTAATTGCGCTATCCGTTTCAACCCCAAGACATTTAGAAAGGGTTAGTCTAGAATCTTAAAAATACCTTTCCTATAGGGATTAATTAAAATTTTATACAAAACATAGATCGGTTTATTAACGGATTTCGCTGATAGCGAAGAGGACAATATCAACGCCTTATTTAAAATGGCTTTAGAACGAGTTGCCTTCTTACCATTCGGTCTATTAATTGACTTGTATCGTTGGGATTTATTTAGCGGCAACGTACCGGAGACACAATGGAACCAACATTGGGAAGGATTAAGGTAAAAAATGATTAAATTTTAAACCCCGCGAAATCCCTGAAATAAATAAGTTGTACTAATTACAGGGAACTATATCAAAAAATTCGATCCCCCGTACCCCGATCCGAAGAAGATTTTGATGCTGGAGCGAAATTCCATGTCGCATCCGGTTATCAATATATGAACTATTTCGTTGCTCATATCCTAGAATTCCAACTACATAAAGCGTTATGTCTTGTAGCCAATCAGTATACACCAGGATCGGCGGACCGACCGTTACATAAATGTGATATTGAGGGATCGTTACCGGCCGGTGAAAGACTACATGCCGGTCTATCGTTAGGCATGAGTCGGCATTGGTCTGATGCATTGGAAGCAATGACCGGGGAACGAGAATTAAAAGCGGACGCCTTAATAGAATATTTTGCTCCGCTATACGAATATTTGCAACGAGAAAATGAACTTTGGAGTTAGTTTAATTAAAATTAAAATTTTGAAGCAATTAATTTATTAATAATTTCATTTCAAAATTTCAGCACCGCCAGAGGAAGCAGATAACTTAGTCGGAATCATTGTTGGATCAGTGATTGGAGGATTACTAGTTTTAGCTTTAATTGGTTACGGCATTTACTACTTCTCGAGACAGAAACGGCTGAAGGCCAAAGTTGAACCATTACCTTAATCTTTAATTTATAATAAATAAATTTATTTTTAATTAAAATAGTTGTTTTAATATTTTATCTTCTAATCTGCGACTAGAAGATGGCTTTTCTAGAGTTCCCTTACAAGCAATTTATAGGTTCTCTGGGCTTGTTCTGGTTACAAAGCGAGTCGAAATGTTCCTCAAATTCAAATTGATTGGGAAAGGGATGAGGGAAAATTAGGTAAATCAGGGAATTAGCGAAAAATTGTAAAAAGTCCAGAATAGTCAGAAAAAATCGCGAAATGTCTATAGATAATAATGAATAGTTGATAAAATCGAATTTTGCCTTAGAAAATTAAAAAATATCGAGCAAAATCGGTAAAAAAGGTTGATAAAATCGGGAAATTTGGGAGAAAGTCATAGAAATAAATAAAAAACTCGTGAAGGCAAATTTTACGAGTTTGTACCATTTTTTTTTTCTTCCTAAATTTTCTGAATTTATTAAGAAATACTCCGGTACTCTTTTTTCCTATTATAACATAACAAATTCTTCTAACCTTTTCCCTTCTTTCTCCAATTTTCCCGATATGTTTTAAAATTTTTCTTATCTTTCTAGACATTTTCCTAACTACATGCTCATCATTCCTACATATTTCCGATGGTTAGCAACCTCGCCCTAAATATTCGGTATTTTGTGGATTTTATACCGATTTTCAAACATTTTACCATTTTATCTAAATTGTTTGTCAATTTTTTTTTTCACTTCACGGATTTTTTAAAAATATAAGTCGTCTCCCTGATCTTAAAATGTTGATTGATCACCCAAGTTATCCCCTATTTGAATCTACAATAATTTCGAAATTTTCTCATTTTAAATTTTCCAAAAAATGTGAATCATCTTCCTTTGTAGCTACCCATTTTCTTGATGTACCCTTCTAATCATCCCCTTAAAATCAGGACGTTAATTTTTTGAAAAAGTCTGTTCAACAATTTCCTCACTGGTCTTTTACGTTTACTTTTGCATTATCAGATTTTCCGATTCCATATTATAATTTTCCGGAAATTTAAGTTCTCCCCCGTTAAAAAATCAATGGTTTCAGTAAAAAAAACGGTGTTTCTTCCTAAAAATTCTCTTAACAAAAACGTTTTACTAATACACTAATTACTTATTAGAAATAATTTGGAGTCATTAAATTATAAAATTTCCTTTCCAGTTGTTAGGCAAATTATTAAATTTCGCAGAAGTTTCTTGAAATGCTTACAATTCGATTTTCTACGGCATTTTAAAAATATATGTGGTTGGAGAACTTGTCTTTTGTAACCACCCCCTATTAAATCAGGGGGTTATATTTTTGAAAAAGTTTGTTTTACGATTTCTTTACTGTGCCCATAACTTTAAATTGTAATAATCAGATGTTCCGATTCGGTAATAAAATTAACCGGAAATTTACATTTTCCGGTAGAGGGACAGGAAAATTATATAAAAATTGATGAATAGAGTCGTCGTAAAATATTTTAGCGTCATTCGATTAGAAAAATTTTGAAAAAAAATTTGCCTCAAAAATTCATAAAATTATTTATAACGTCGATTTTTGACGGGATTTTAAAAATGCATGATGAAAGGGGGCCCCCTAACCGTATATTATGAATAGATCCCCCTAGTTATCCTCTATTCGAATACGTTTTGAAAGTTTGGAATATTACATTTCCCGGGAAATTATAGACATTTTTCTGAATATTTATAATTCAATAATTACATCCCACATTAACCGCCCCCAAAATTCGGAGGCTAATTTTCCCAAAATTTTGAGAAATTATTTTCTTCGTTATTTATTTGTGAACAATTCTACGTCATTATATTTTCCCCGTGCTGAAGAAAATGTTTGGAAAATTCCCTATTACTCCAGAACGGTCTAAAATATAATGACAATTCCAAACAAATAGTTGATTTTCGAAAAAAAAGCTAATTATTCTGCAAAATTGTACAAATTATTAGTACAAAAGATTAAGTTATTTATTTCTTTACTAAATTAATTATTTAATTTTAATTTATAATAATTTTAATAATAAATAATTTATGTTGATATTTAAATTACTGATTGTTCTAGTTTAAAAACCGAATTTTATCATAGAGTCCTCTGCAGCCAATGGTTACCAGCGGCATATCGGATCCCTTTCTGCATACCTTTATTTTCGCCGATGACATAATGGGCAATATACATAAGATTGTCGAATATTCAGGGCTTAAAAAAATAAAGGAAAGACCAGAAATCATCGTCGTCATGAACACCAGGACCGAAGAAACGTCGTGAAATGAAGTGAAGAGAAGAGATTATTTTCTTGTAAATTAAACCTGGAATGTCTTTATTAGACCTAGACTGGCTCTTATCATATTATGTTACTACAATAACTACTTACTAAAATGATAAGATACTAGACAATATGATAAGACTCGAAGTATATAGTCAGTAATTAAAGAATTACTAGGATCATTTCAGTGCAGTCTTCTCTCGCCGACATTTTTAAACGGATAACTATTAGGAGAGGCCTAACAGTGCTAATACAGTGCCAATCCGCCATAAAATAGTACAATAATTTAGGATGATGAGAGTAAGTATTTATAATTAATTTTGAATCTGTATAAAATATCAGTTTTACTATTATTTCAATATTGCAAGATACAAATTTGTTCCTGAGTCTCTACCCTATTCTGAGGGATTAGCTTATCGATTGATCAATTTCCGAACTTATAAATGCTTTTAAAAAATTATGAACTTTTTCTATAATCCTTCATCGGAATGCTTATTTTTATAAGAAGAATAATTGAATTCAGATGTGGCGACTAATTGGTATTGGTATAAAACGGTTGATGGCACATTTACCAACAGCATATGTAATATGGAAGCTATAAGGTATGTGAAGGGTCCGATTGATATTGAATCTTGGGTCAGGCCGTAATTTTATTTATCTGAGACTGGGTTAAACGTTAGGAAAATTATTTTAGATAGCTAGCTAGCTAAGAGAAGGAATTACATGATATACCGGCCGTTAATATCGGCGAGATTATTGTCTAGGTAGATAGTACGTATCTATCGAATTATAGGAATGAAAAACAATGTCAATAAGATTTAATTTTATATTTTTTATAATTAATTAGTAACAATTAGTAATATAAAAAATTATCTACTAACAAAACTACCTAATCAATAACTGTTATGTTTGAAGATACCGAGTACTTTACTTTATCTTTATTTATATGATTTTATTTATGATATACCTTATATGATTTTATCTTCAAATTTTAAACCATTTCTAGCCATCGATAATAATATTAACGATCGGATTAATTATCTGTTCGAAATGGACGAATGGCCAATTAACTGAACCGCAAATGATTGCCAGACTAGAAGAATACAATCAGGTAGCGATTGAATGGTGTAATAGAAATGCATTGGCTACTTGGGATGTAGAAACCCATGTCGGTGATAATGACAAAACATTATATCAGGTGAAGTAATAATAATTGAATTTAATTCTTATAAGTAATAGAATTAAATTATTAAAATTAATTAATTAAAAAAAATACCTAATTAATTCTTGGGGCTTATCTTCCCTACCATTAATTTAATATTATTAATAATAATATTTATTTTATTTAGTAATTAATAATGAGTAATATTTTTAGTCCAAAATTTTAGTTAAAGTTTAGAATTAGAATTACTGATATTTACATTTCAATGATTTAAATTTTAAGAAATAATTGACGAATATCAAACAGTAATTAGTCACAATTTTAAATTACTGAAATTGTGGAAATATTTACTAGAATTTAAATTTAACTTGAATTTACTAATTAAATTCATAGTAAAAATCAGTTAGATTCGAATGATAATTTAATGACTCTTACTACTTATACCTATGAATAAATGAGATATTTTGAAGGATTCTGCTGTCTTAGCTATAGCAGAGATTTCTATGAAATTAATTATAAATTAATTCCTAATTATTGTAATTTTAGTACAGCAAATTTCATTGCAATCTACCGATTGAATTCGCAGATAAAATTATTTAAATTCGAACCATGTTTGTTGATACCTACGTCGAACTGAACTAGACATTTCGAGAGGGTCCAGCGTTGTTCCGGTAGCAGAGATTTTTAGTAAATTAATAATTTTAAATTAATCAAATTCGGAGATAAAATTATTTAAATTCAAACCATATTTTTTATGGCAACCTCGAAATAAAGCATCTTGGGGGCTCTAGCTGTACGTTGTAATGATAGCAGAGATTTTCATTAAACTAACTTTAAATTAATTTCTACATCCCATAGTTCTAATTCTGTGAATTTAATTAAAATCTACCGATTGATTTCAAAGATATGATCGAAATTTCGATGATTGATCAAACAAAGTTCATTCAAACATTCCATAAGGATTATAAATACTTAACAATTTTATTAAATAATGATAATTTAATTATGTATATGAAACAGCAAGAAGTGTCGATCGCACAAGCAAAAATAATCAATCAATATTGGGAAGAGACATGGCGAGATGCGGTAATCGAGGACTATCAAAATCCAGATGTCCAACGTCAATTAACGATCTTAAAACGGCTTCGGACAGCTGCATTATCTGAAGAACAGTTAACAGAAGTAACCTAAAATTTTAATTAAATATCAATTAACAAATTTGAATTAAACGATAATTAATTTAAGTTATCCTCGAGCGTATCCCGCATGTCAAGAATTTTCAATTCGGCGAAAATCTGTCCATACGAAAATCAAAATTGTAACTTAAATGACCCGGAGGCGGATGTCTTAACGTTAGATCCTGAAATTGAAGCACGGCTGGCCCAATCAACAGATTATGATGAACTGGAATATTTATGGAAGGAGTGGCATGATCAAACTGGACGTAAAATGCGAGATGACTATAGGATTTATGTAGATCTAATGGACGTTACAGCAAAAGCAAATAGTAATCTCAATCTCATACCGTACAACTTCCTTATGAATTTTGTAATTCCGCCTCAATATTTCAGATTTCCTTGACGCCTCTCTGTACTGGCAATCGAGTTATGAGGACGATGAATTCATTGAGAAGATCGACCGTTTATGGGACGAACTGACACCATTGTATGACTCATTACACACATACGTCCGATATAAATTAATCGAATTATACGGTCGTAAATTTGATCGAACCAATCCAAATATCCCCGCACATTTATTGGGTAATATGTGGGCACAATCCTGGAATAACCTTTACGATCGGATAAAACCATTCCAAAACGCTAGCTCAGTTGACGTAACGGCAACTATGATTGAATTAGGATATGATGCGACAAGAATGTTTGACGTTGCCGATGAATTCTATACAAGTTTAGAGCTGTGCAGTAACGATATGAGTTATGGTGACCTTGCTATGATCACAAAACCAGAAAATCGTACTGTAAATTGCCACGCTTACGCATACGACTTCTGTGATGGTGCCGATTACCGAATAAAAATGTGTACGAATATTAATATGGCAGATTTCATAACCATTCATCATGAAATGGGGCATATTCAATATTACCAGCAATATAAAACTCTACCGTTAGCTATGCGTGGAGGTGCAAATGCAGGATTTCAGGAAGCGGTCGGTGATACAATAGCTCTTTCCGTTGCAACTCCACAGCATTTAATTAAAGTAGGATCAATTATTTCTTATCGACAAAATTTTAATTAAAATAATTTTCTAAGGTTGGTCTATTGAGCAACTACGCGGATTCGGAAGAGGATAATATTAACGCTCTATTCGCTATGGCATTGGAACGCGTTGCCTTCCTACCATTCGGTCTATTAGTTGATAAATGGCGTTGGGATGTGTTTAGTGGTGCCGTTCCGGAATCGGAATGGAACGCCCATTGGTGGACGTTACGG
>JANTOP010020337.1:15954-29078 GCA_027564815.1 Symmerus nobilis | reverse complement strand
GAAAAGAACTTCTCGATAGGTCTCACTGTTTCGGCACGAAAAATTCATGAAAACTCATAAAAAAATGCAAAAAAAAGAGAACCTCTGTCCTTAATGTATTAGTTGAACCCGATTTGTAATAGTTAATATATTACAATCAATAATTTTATGTTTTATCGGTCAATGCAACGATATTCGGAAGAGTTTGGAGAATTTGTATCGTGCCGCAGTGCAAAGTCAATGGAAACGATTTTTATAACGCACTGGAATGCACATTTCTTTCTGGCGATTATTTTTATCGTTTACAATTTACCCTCACTTCGTCATAAATTGTTTGGTAAATGTCATGCAATGGTAAATTGGTAAATTGGTTTGGTAAATTGCATAGTATTTATTTTGTTATTTATACTTTTTAGGATGAATTAGAAGCAAAATTAATACTGGAGGTCTAGGCGTGCAATTGCATATATAATAAAAGAGATCCAGAATACAAAGATCGCAATAAAAAAGCCGATAGTTGGAACAACATTTCAGCTGTTTTAAGAAAATCAGGTAATTTAATTGGGTTTATTGGGTTAATAACAATTGGTGTGATAACACAATTATTAATTGTAATAAAATCAGCTTTAGTTATATAGATTGCCAAAGAAAGTGGACAAACCTTAGTGATACATTCTCAAGATTATTTAAATCCCAAAATATCCCAAGTGGATCGGGAGCGGTATAAGAACCAAAATGGAAGCATTACTAAAGTTTAAAGTTTATATATAATTTTATCTTACAGTTCAATATAATAATACGATGAATACAAAATTAATCAAAATAATTAATGTAAATTTCTTAATACCAATGATATTATTCAAAACAATTTATTCAAGTATTTTCGTTAGACATAAAAAATCGTTCGTTCCTTTATAACATGTGGGACCTGATACGAAAAAAATGGACGAATCGTTCGTTTTTCAAATTCATGTGGCATGGGCATAAAACGTAAGAAAAAAGAATGTTTACAACAATGTAAATCGAAAAAGATATTGGAGAATCTAAGTTATCAGTTTGGTGGGAAGGATTATAAAGGTATTGTTTATTTTGCTATTTTACCAGGCAACCTAATGATCAAATCAGAGGTATATAACAACTTATATAGAGGTATACATTTAACAACTAACTAAACTGTGCAACATTATTTAAAAGCGACCAGCAAAGGTGTTGTCTATAGTCAAAAATTATATTGGGATGGTGGTTGGGATGATGTGTTGCCACATCCACCATATAGTCCTGATCGATCATATAGTCCTGATCCACCATATAGTCACCATTAGATTTGCAAAACTTCTTGAATAGAAAGAATTTCAATAATGATGATGTTGTCAAAACGCAGTTGGTATAGTTTTTTACTGATATGGACCAGCAGTTCTATGTGCTCGGTATCATTAAGTAGTCAAAAAGATGCTAAGGGGTCGAATAAAATGGACATCACATTACTTAATAAAGTTATATGATTCCAGCAAAAAATTATGTTATGTTTTCATTTAAAAAAGTGCAATTTATTACTTGCCACCCAATAATTTAAATTCGTAGAAGCAATGCTGTAAGCCAGTTTACAAAATGCTTTTCCGAGAATGAACTAACATTTTTTCATTTCACACAACTTTGAAGATTTTCAAGTATTACCCAATTCAATCCGTGAACGAAAAAGTTTCCCCTATACGTTTGGATTTTCGTTCTCTTCGGAATCGATTATTGGAAAATTCTATTGTAGTGTTACCCCTTAATCAAATCGGTTCAAAGATTTTGATTAAATAAATAAATAAACTCTTCTTCAATATTATACGGATGTAAGGACTTAAGGTGTTTTATCGAATAAAACTAATTAAATCGAATAAAAATTTCCATATTCAATATTATTCTGACAAAATTCTTCTATTCATTATTCATACAACATTACTTTATTTTTTTAATCATGCTTTAATTTTGATTGATATTTCAAAGGGAGGATTAAACCTTATTTAATTAAAAAAAAAATAATAATAAGCTTTTATACATTTAAAATATCAAATTTATAATAATCAAAATACGATTAATAATCCTCTTCTTCTGTATCGTTTAATATCACTTTTTATTATGGAAGTGTTATATGAGAGATTACAATGATCCAGTCAGTATAATATGTTATACATTCTGTTACATCTCTGTAATAAATATTCTTCCATTAATAATATTGAAACTATTGTCTGGTACTCGTATATAACAACAACAAAAATTCCAATTATTATAATAAAAAAATATTTATAAAAAAAGAAACCTCTAATTCTAATGACCCCTTAAACAAACTAAACACTTAATCAAATAAATCACAAACATCACTCATAAGATTTTCTCATCCAATAGACGAAATTATAAAAAAAAAATGGAAAAAACGTATAAATCTCCGAACAATTTTGATTTTTATTTAACGGGTTACCTTCATCTAATAGTCTAATATTTTATTCACACAATTCCAAAATAAAATATGTGGCTTAAGTATAATAAATTCATGAAAAATCGTATTTAAATTCATTAGAATGCTGTCATTTTCGATTTTTTTCCTATCAATTAATGTCCAATAATACTGGAACAAATCAAAGCTCTGTATTTTGAGTTTTCTATTTTCAAGAATAAATTTAATTGGTTAGTGGATATAACAATTTGAAGACATTTTTAAACAATTTGGGTTCATATATTGGAGATACAGAAACTATTGAATGTAATTTATTAATGTACCTACATAATTAGAGGTATAATCAATGTAATTAAAAGCTCAAATTATTGTAAATCCTATTAAAAGAGTAAATTTTCTTGATTTTTTCGATTATGATTATCGATTCCCTATATAGCCTCACTAAATCGCAGAATACGTTTGTATTACAAGGCTGAAATATATTATAAATTCGTTGGAAATAGACATGAAAAATGGGCATGGATGAGGCCTGATGGATTCACAAAGAACGAAATTTCATAGTTAAACATAATAACGACCAAAAAGAGAATGTGACCAACAATTCATTCGATCAGAGTTGGAAGTTGTGTTGAACACGAGGTTCGAGAGAACAAATAAAAAGTCACCTGCACCGAATAATCAATCTAAAAGAATTAGGATATCTAGCAAGAACATATATCACGATATTTGGAAGTCAGTTTCAAAAACCACGGTATAAACGATATCAATAAAAGAATTGTTTGTACCATATCGTTTTTAATCAGAGACAATGGTAGTGCTTGCTCACTCTCTAGTACTCATAACAAACTGACTCCAAATACTTTGAATTTGATTGAAGATCGACGTGCAGGCCGGGAAAAAACAACAGAATATAAGTGTGTCAATAGATATGTACTATGAATGACTAATTCAGTAGAGCTTCATAAGCATTTTAACAGAAACTATTGAAAACAATAAAAGAATACGAGTGTTGAGGTCGAAAATGAATGGTAAAAAGTTACAAATAATCAAATTATGTGACACCAATGGAATTGTTAAATCAAAGAGATCCAAATTATTGGATGTTACAAAATCTTACACGAACATTTTTACCGGTCCTGAAATACACTGCAGTACAAGAGCAGCATCGCCCACAAATAATCAACATCGATACGGAAGAAATTCCAGAAATAATATCAGAGATGAGACGACTAAGTGTAGCACCCTCATAGCTATTTAACTCCTGTATTGAAAGTCAGAAGATTTCAGGACGATTGGAACAATGCAGTAATAACGTTAATCCATAAAAACGGTGACAATGCTGGATTTCGTGCAGGATACATACAGCACAATGGACCATCTTCATACAATGGGCAGTATTATAGAAAAGTGCAATGAATTTAGTATGGATCTAGCACTGATCTTCGTTGACTGTGAAAAGGTGTTTGATTCAATTCAAACATGGGCCCTATTAAACGCACTGGATGAATTTCGTATAAGACTCCCAATTAATAAAATACACAGCAATGCCACGGCGTAAATGAAACTCCACGAAAATACTGCAAAGGTTAAGATGGAAAGAGGTGTGAGTCAAGGCGATACAATATCTCCCAAGCTTTTCACCCTAACACTAACCCATGTTTAAAAAATTGGATTGGAGTGATAGAGGCTTAAACATCACCGTAGAAAAGTTAAACCATCTGCGATTTGCTTACGACATCGTCCTTATATCTAAAATATATTTTATATCTGAATCGACCTTAAAATGATCACCAAAACTAAAATAATGTTCAATTTAAACTTTAAGTCAAGTTGTTACAATAGACGCCTTAATTATTGAGCTAGTTAGTAGTTATAAATGTCTGGGACATAATCTGGTAATGAAAAAAACCAATCAGATGTATCAATCTTGGGTGGTCGGCGTTCGGAAAACTGAAGAGAATCACATTCTTGAAGAGAATTTTCCGATGTATCTAAAACGAAAAGTATTCGATCAGTGCTCAAAAACTAACATTTGCACAAAGAGCGATGGAAAAAGTTTAAAATATAACTGAAAGGGGTAAGCCCAGGACAGACATAAATGGAAAACCTTGGGCCTTGAGCCTATGCTCAGCAGTGGACTTCAGCCGGCTGATATGATTATGATAATGATGATGTTTCCTAGACTGTTACGCTGTTACCCACCAAACCGGATTGTTGACTATGAAATTGTACTTTTTAGAAGTTACTGGGGGAAGTATGGGTTGAATATGGATATTCGTACTTCTACAATATTTTTGTAGGAAATTTTAATATTTTCGAGAATTACATTTCATTCAATTACAAAGAAAATTTATAATTAATAATATTAAGAGCATTAACTCACCCTAATCTTTCTTCATAGTAAATTTCTCATAACAGTAATATTATGAACACGAGTCATATAGAAATGGGCGAATAGTACGACCCAAAAGTCGGTCGGGATCATTTATTACAATCTATGTGAAATCACAATATATTTTAGTGGAACACATCACAGTAAATTCGATATAGGTATAAGAAACTTTCAAGATTGTTATATAATCCATATCTCATGTATGATTCTAAATTTAAAAATTAAAAAAAAATTCAACAGGGACCGCCAATCTTTTCTTACCAAATAAATTTTTGTAGAACTAAAGTTTTCAAAATAATTTCGTCGATATATGATTTAAATAAAAAAGATTAACTCGAAGTATATATAAATCCACAACCTCTCCGCGAATGGTTCGCAACGTATAAATAAAGGTCATGATCAAATAATCAATAGCGATCAAAAGGACCTGTTCTTTTTAGTTAAAGTTACCTCTAAAATAACACGCGACAACACGTGAATGGACTGTAACGTGTTAATATAATTTTAAAAAAATGTATTTACGTTATACTAACATTTTTTATTTTCAGTAGCAATATTTATCATATGCACCTATTGTATAGCTCCACATATGAATTAAAAAGATTTACTATTCAAATAATTATTCACGGATAAAATATTAACTTCAAATTAAAATATAAATTTGTTATCAAGAGCCCTTAGAAATATTTATGGACCTATTCACAATCTCTGTTATGTTACTGTTAATGGTAATTACCATAATTCGCCTCAAATGATCTTCTGTGAGGTATCTGTTATGTTATACCAATGAGAATAGAAACTATAATAAGAGAACCAAATGTAGTGTATTTTTATTTCTGCCTAAATTATTCGGATCCATAATTTTTTAAGCGATTTGGATCCATTTCCATTGTTATACACATTTTTTTGGCGTCATTTTCCTTATATGAAATTGGTCATCTAACCAGTAACTACATTTATCTATGGTTATACTAAGTGAAATTTTTCTGTATATTTAACACAGCGATACGATGACTGTGTTATACAAAAATTGATTAGAAATTTAAACAAAAATAATAAATAAAATGTTATTTTCTTTTTATTTTAAATAATAATAGTGATAATAAAGGGTATTAATTAAGGGTAATTAATAAGTAATTTATTTAATAACAAGATTGTCTTTTAAAAATATTATTACATATGTTAGTTTACATATTTAAATTTACGAAATTGATAATGGTACATTAGGTATTGACAACGTTAAACTTCTTAGGTCAGGGTATATTCCAGGGTATCGATTCGATTAACTTTAAGTCGGCCATGAGTTAACCGTCTGCAACCCGACCGATTACTTCGGTTATAAAATCAATTATCCAACAGTTGCATATATGTATTAATACAAGTATATAGAATTGTATAGTATATTATACAATATTTATAGAAATTACATAATAAAAATTATTTACTGCAATCAGTATTTATTAATAGGATTTAATTAAGTACAGAAAATTTGTTCTAATTTAGAAAATATTTGAGGAATTTAGAAAACTTTCACAGAATCTAGAATTTTTGAGGATAATTTACTAGAGAAAATTTACTAATAGTAATAATAATAAGATGATATTATATACTATAGTCATAAAAATTATAATCCATGAATTGTCATTAACTCCGTTAAAATTATAAAATATGCCAATAAACGAGATTAAAATTAAGACTAATTTAGGCGATTATTAATTCATTTATTACTAGTGTGTGAAATATTTGATTACTTTACCGGCTCAATTTTGCCGTCTAATAGAAATTAATGGAATAATTTATTTTATCTCGACGATATTTATTCGCCGCTTGCACTATGCAAATCCATTAATAAAATAGTTCCGCTTCAAACCATAATAAAATGCATGCTTATTATTTATGGCAATGTTTGTAATAAATAAACAAATCCATTCCGTAATGTAAAACTTATGCATTATGTGAAATTTAGAGAATGGGAGCGTATATAACAATGTTGGCAATAACCTTTACTTACCATATCCCTAGGCCTTAAAATTAGAACAAATAGGATAATCAGTCATTCAAATTGATACATACCTGCAAAGAAAAAGAAACAATTTATTAATAATGATAGATTTATAAATAACATTTTATTGAAATAAATATTGCCAGATAATAGACCAATTTTCTATTTAAAAGAAAATATCAAAAACAATAACAATTTATTGAATAAAAAATTCATAATGGATGGGAAAGTATTATGAAAACTTGGCCTGTTTCATTCAATTACGCTATTTTTGATTGTCTTTACACGCATTACAATCCAGGCTATATAATACGCATATTGCCGTTATTAGCTAATACTCGGATATTAAACAGATTATTGTAGTTATTTATACCTATACATTTAAATAAACTTTACAGTATATAATAATTATGAGACAAAAAAAATTTTTTTTTTGATATATGCAAAAATATAGGTCAGACCAATGTATATGCATACTTGTACAGTAAAAGTAAATAATAATTTCTGAAAATAAAAATAATCGTAAGTATAATGATCTAGGAAAACATGAAAGTAATTCCATCTTTAACTCCTTACTTCTCTTCAATTACTTTGGTAATCATTTCGAAAAAAAGTTATTCCGAAAAAAAATTTCACGAAAAATATAGAGAATCGGTATTATGTGTACCTATATTTAAAAATCAACTTGTTTTCAACTGCGTGTAGTAGATTTTTACATGAAGCCTAAACTTTTAAAAGATCGCTTAAAATACGAAGTATTTTTAAAAGTATTAATAACGAAATAAACTATCATTATTTACTATCTTCCGTCATTCTTAATTCCCAGGTTCGATAGCCATTCATACATTTGAAATTCTTTTCTTCAACTTTTCTAAATATAAATACATAAGGTGCCAATCGAGTAACTTGTCCGACTATTTTGGCAAATCACTTTATATTTATTATTCTCTTGGACAACAAAATCATTTCGAAAGAAATCTAAACAGATAAAATATATAGTTAGATAGATTTAAATTTAATTAAAATTAAATATGATTTTGATGAATTTTTCAAATTAATCTAGTATATAGGATATTTAAGGGTATCCTGTAACCCTGTAATGTAAACGTAATTATATTCATTGTATAATTATAAGTTGATTCAAAAATTATATTATATATGAATGTGTGTACACATAAGAATCGGTAGATAGAATTTATTCAGATTAAATCATATCTCACAATTTGATGTGCTTTTACATTGCTTAACAATAATCAAACAGATTTACCTAAATCGAAAAATGTTTATAAAAAAAAGCAAATGATTTTGAATGTGATTCCATACGACAAAAAATTATATGTAGATATAAATATACGAAAAAATTATGTGATTTGTGGCATCATATTCAATGTCAATGTCATCAAGGTAATGAATGTATGTATATTTTTATCCATTGAAAATGTTCAAAGCCACAAATTTACTCATCACCAGACACCTTCCTTCTTGTATTGATGATGTTTAATATTTTGCTAATTGTGAACGAACAATTTTCAAGCGAAAAAAAATCCGAATATAAAATTAAACAGTGTTAAAAAATAGATATATTAATGACTACCGTATTTTATTATACCTATCATTATGAAATAAAAAATAACTCAGTCAATTATAAATTACATATTCATATTCATATTTTTATATTGATGACAATTGCAATTATATCAATGATATGGATGATTTTGATTTTCAAAAATAATTGTAATAACAAGGATGTAAAATAAATAAATAAATAAATATTTAATAAAATAAAAATAATAAGTAAATAAAACAAATAATAAAATAATAAAATAAATCAAATAAATCAAATAAATCAAATAAATAAAATAAATAAATAAAATAAATAAAATAAATAATTTTGTTCGCCTAAAATTAATGATTTTGGTATTTTGGTTTTTCAATTTTGACAAATAATTCATAAGATTCCTTGACCTGAAAAATTTAAACCAGAAAATTTAAGAAAATAGCGAAAAAGTCGGGAAAATGAGTAATTGTGGGAAAATGTCAGTCAAACTTCAGTAAATGGAGTAAAGTTTGTTAGAGATCGCGAAAAATCGCAAAAATAAGTAGAAAATCCAAGTTCGGCGAAAATCGCCCGTCAAAATTCAGGGGTTGAAATTTTTGGATTTATGAGAAATCACTTTCTTCATTATTCGTTTAAAAACAATTTGGCGTATTTAGATTTTTGAAATTTCGGAGAAAATTTGTGAGAAATTCAGTTTATCTACTAAATGGTTTCCAAATTCATGAGAATTATAAATATTTTATTTTTAAAGAAAATTGATATATTGGCATTCAATTGAATTTTATGAATGAAATTTCGTGAAATTTTCTGCAAGTGAAATTTAGAAAATTATAATAATTGAGAAAAACATTGAAATTGAGAGATGTTTTCGCTAAATCAAGAAATAGCTTGATAAATTGGATGGAAAATCGTCTAAAAATTCTTCTAAAATTGAAGTCACGAGAAAATACAGATATTTCTCTACTTTTCAAAGTTTAAAATTCAGTCAAATTGAAAAAATAGATAAATTTGATAAAACTCTGAAAATTTCGGTAAAATCGAAGAGAATCATGTAACTGAAAATTGTAATTTTAATAAATGAGATTTTTTTAATAAAATTCCTCAGTTTTTCTGAATTTTTTGAATTTGATTTTTATGAAAATTTCCCTTCGATGTTTCCCATATGGGATACCTATTCTGATACCTTCGATCTTGCATTACTTGCCATTCTAATAATAAAGAACCGTTATCTGGATAGAAAATAGATTTTTGTACGTAAAAAATTAAGTTCCAAGCATAGAGCTTTTGGTCAAGCTTTCTGCAAAAATTCAATATTTCATTTAAATTTAATTAATCGGATAAAAATTCGATTCCAAACTACATAAAATGACAATTTAATTTTAAGCTTTCAATGAGCTTTCGAGATTTTCGAAGCTTATTTTGGGAAAATTTAAAATTTCGTTAAAGGATCATATTCTGGATAAAAAATTAGTTTTTAAAACGTAAAAAATATGGTTCGAGAAATAAAGCTTTCAGAGAGCTTTTAAATTTTCGTAGAGCTTTCGTACAAAAAGTTTCGTTTTGATATTTTTCTATTTTTCCTCAACTAATTTATAAATTTTCTGCATCAATAAAATTGTTTGGATCCGAAGAAAATTATCGGGAAATCCGGATCAAATTACTTGATGCGCGTCATTTTTCATTTTTCTTATAAATAAATTTAAACTTTTCCGAAATATTTAATTTTTGTACTTTTACCTAACTGTTAAAGCAACTTTCTGCGTTTTTTCCGGAAAATCATCGGGTCAAACACCTGCACACCTAATGGAGATTTTGACCGCACGCCACTGCTTTAAAAAATATCTTTTAGATGTCTCTGAGACGAATTTGTGATATTAGGTCAAAATTGTCTTATCGTACCTTCCGTATGTAAACATTTCAAGACACGGATCCGCTAGGATCATACTCGAAAGGAATGTTAACACACTTCAACTACCGAAAACCGTATTGCACAAATAAGGATCCCCTCGTTAAGGCACAGCCTACCTATGACGCTTCCCCGGTAGGGTATCCAGGACACCCGGAATGCGTTCACCGACATCCCGTAGGCGAGTTATCAAAACTCTACCCGCGATGTAGGTCACTACAGCCCCCATGTTTCACCCAATACAGGGTCCTCACCTATCGGGCCGCTAGATGACACTCTAGCAGTTGTAGGTGTCTATATCAGGGGCTCCCGGTACCATTGTTTCAGGTGTGGTGGAACCATAACTTATGTCTTAATTTTATAACCATCAGCTGATCGCGCTAGCTTCATTGGAGCTCTGCATTTTGCATATGGTTGTACACGAATGTGTGATCTTCCGGGTTGGGTATGTGATATTAGGTCACTATCAGTACGAATAAATAAGAATAATCTGAAGAGTTAGAGATGTAATAACCATAACGGGGGGAGAGAGATCGAGAGAGAGAGAGAAAGAGTACAGAGAGCGCCAATGAAAATTTCCACCTAAATAAACCACCTAAAATAAAATTAAAAATCCAAAAATAAGTATTAATTAGCCATAAATAAAATTTTTATTGCAATAAATCGATAGATATCAATGAAAAGCAGAAAAGACTTACACAACATTTGAAATAATCTATCGGTCGGTGATAAATGACTTAACAGCTCACTGGTCAATTGTTCATAATCATGTTCAATGGTTACCGATTGTTGTGCAATCGCTTGCTGTCCCAATTTTTGTATCGATTCAACCGAATCGGAAATCGTTTCCGATACCGATCCAATTGAACTATCATCCGCATCCGTTTGTGATGCAGCTTCCGTTGTACGGGCATTTAAACGTAACACAATTTCCGTACGTTGCATTAATTTCAATCGTTCACAATCGGATGGTGTTACTTTGGTTGTGGGCTGCTCACTATCCACCCGATCTTTTGAATCGATCGATGGTTTAATCAACTCATCAACTTCCGTTTTAGTTCGATTCGTATTCATATCACAAGACGTTAATATTTTCTCACCGTTCGTACTACCGATTGTCTCCCCATTCAGATGAGCTGACATCAATTTCGATTGGAGTTGAGTAATTTTATCGATATTCTCTTTTAAACTATTTTGTCGGATAATTTTCTCTTCTCTCTTTATCGGATACACGGTCGCTGTTGCTGTGGTTGTCGTTGTTATCGAACGGTTCGTTAATAAAATAGCCGATGATGTGTTAACGGTTGTATGTTCGTCAACCATTTTATTTGTTCGGGTATTCTTCATGAAATCGTTACGAACGGAAAATGGTGGTATCCGATTTGTTGTCGTTACCGTGCTACTAACATTTACCGTATCGATATGATTTTGTGTTGATTTCTTTAAATCGATCGTCGATTGGGACATAAATTTCGGACTCATATCGCCGGTTGATGATAAACTTTGGTTCAACGAATATTGGGATGAGGATTGGGTTAACGGATTTTGACCGATAGATGGCGATTGGTGCTGTAAATTCGATACGCTATTAAAATGGAACATTGATTTCATCGAGTAGGCGGTCGATGGGTTTGGCACGATCGGTGCTGTTTGTGGTTGCGGACAATAGGAAGTGGAAACGAGTAACGGTGATTTATTAAAGTTATTATTGTTCGCTTCGAACCGGTTATTTGGAACCGTTTGTTGGATTAAACAATTAACGGGCAGGACATCGGGTAAATTTGATCCTTTCAACGGTGCGGTAGGATGGAAAAGATCTTGCTGTGTGATTGTATCCTCATTTGAATTTAATGTTAATTTATAGCTACCGTGATCTGAGTCGGATGTTAGCTTATCACGTGCCTGACGTGGTGGTAAATATGATGCTTTTGAATTGCATCTGTAAAAATAAATGGAAAAGAATGAAAAAAAAAAATATTTAAACAACTGAATTTTTCGTTTTATTTATCAAATCTTGTTTATCTGTTCAACTTATAAAATTCTCTGTAATAAAATTCCATTAAGAAATACCGTTCCGACCAGCATGTCATCAAATTACATTACAATTTCGTAACAATCACTCAAAAACATTCCATTCATTTAATTTTAAATAAAATAATTTAAAAATGCAACGTATGCGCTACTAGATAATTTTTCATTTAATAAGTCACACATTTGTTTTGTGCAGGCAGGAAACGGTTTTTTTTGAAAGATGCTGATGCAGATATTCAACCATTTTTTTGACATATGAATTATATGCATTTTTATGAAGAAAATTATGTAATTGATTTGTGAACATTATGTCCATTCATTCCATGACTTTTTAACCTTTTCGTATGTTCGATGTCATAAAATGTGGCATTTTATGAAAATATGCACGAACGATCTGATACCAAATTGAGATAAAATTACCGACAAATTATGATTAAATGTTTAAATTATGTAAAAGTCGGTATTTTAAATGAATTATCAAAATTCATCAAGAAACTTTATACAATGTAGAGATTTTGAAATACAACATACCTCTGTTAACGCTACGCTACATTTAATCTAGTTACATGGAAATAAACCTAACGGTCCAATGACGAGGTTGTAGAAAAAACTATTTAAAAAAAACAACCCTCAGATTTTAGAGGGGTCGATATAAGGGGTACATTTAAAAAAACGATGATCTTTCAGGAAAACGATTATAATTTCCCGAAAAATTTAAAATTTGGAATTTTGAAAACGGATTCAAATAGCCAATCTTTAGAATCATAGGTCATATAATCATCTCTCATGATGATTTTTATTTAATTAATGGTAGCT
>JANTOP010020337.1:0-15944 GCA_027564815.1 Symmerus nobilis | reverse complement strand
TTACAATCTGGAATTTTGAAACCGGATTCAAATAGGGGATAACCAGGGTAATCTATCAATACCTTAACTGCGAGGGATGTACTCCCAACTTATTTATTAAAAAAATTTTTAAAAAAGCGCTTTTTAAAAATTACAATAAAATTGGATGATTTTTGTTCGAATTTCTAACGAAATTTTTTTCAAAAAAAAAAAAATTTCTTATCTAATGGTGGCAAATCATTTCGAAGTAATTTTCGAAGAGTTTTTATTAAGACATTTTTTTGAAAAAATCATCCGTTTTGAAATTTAATTTATTTTGGTCGAAAAATCGAAGCAAAGTGTCGATTTTAAAGAATTTTTCTGGTACATTTGGGAATTATAAAATTTCCGGGAAATTTTCTTACGGAACCGGAAAATATGATTATAGAAAATTGAACCTAAAGCTCTAATATGGAAATTGTAGAACAAACTTTTTTAAAAAATCATCCCCCTGATTTTAGTGATTTTAGGGGGATCGATATACACAGACGATAGAAAAATTTGTTCTTTTTTTTTGGAAAATGTTTATAATTTTCCGGAACATTTATTTAGATAAAAAATAGGCGATAACTAGGGGGATATATCGACATCGTAAGGCGGAGTACATGATCACATGATCACTCCATTCGGAATCGGACAATTTTATCAGCGTGGCTTGGATGAAATTTCAGAGCGATAGATGCACTTCTACACAACTTACGAAAAATAAATATTTGGGTTTTGGGACAATAAATTATTTGAACTAGATATGAGGGTGAAAAAATAATGTATATTTTCCTGGTGTACCCCATAAAATCAAGGGGTTGATTTTTTGAGAAAATTTGTTCCATAATTTCTTCACTGTTACATTTGATTTAATTTCGCTTAATTCAATTTTACGATTCGTTAATAGAATTTTGAGGAAATTGAAGGATTTTAGGATTTTAACAAAAATCAATCGAATTTCTTTGATTTCTTACAATTCGATTTTTGACGGGATTTTAAAAATATATGTTGTGAGGGGATCCCCTGACCTTAACGTATTGATCTATCAACCAAGTTATTCACTACTTGAATTCACTTCAAAATATTAAATTTTTACATTTTCCGGAAAATTGCAAATATTTTTCAGAAATTTGGAAAATTCCAAATATTAAAATTTTTTAATTCTCATGAAATTTTTCGATTTTAATGGCATGGATAAACATGACTTTACCCGACTTTTTCGCAACATTTCAACGTTCTCGGTCTGAACGAGTACCAATGGTTGAAAATGAGAACCAGAAGGAATTAGATGAATTTATAGATGCTAGGCTACGCAAGGCTTTTTAAATTTCTAATTAACAATTTTTAAACGACCCTAACTAAAACTTGATAAATCATGAAGCGATTAATATGTAAACTATTTAGTTCTGCAGTTCTACCCCTCGAAATTAAAATACACTTCCTAAAGCATCTCTCTGGATATATAAAAGAAAAATCCTGCTAAAATGTCGAAAAAAGTGGGATAAAATTGAGAAATTTGCTGGGAAAAATTTGAGAAAGTCCAGAAAAATAATCGGAGAAACATAACAAAAAGGGGAACAAGTCGAAAAAGGTCAGAAAGTTCTGCAAATTGTATAGAAAAATCACACAATCTGCAAAAACGTTGGCAAAAATTTGGAAATTTTCTTGGAGGCGGAATAATACAAGGATAAATCGGTAAGAACGAGAAAAGATCGGGGTAAGTTATTAGTAAGAGGGAATACTGCTCGAATAAAGTCAGAACAGTCGGGGAAAGTTGTCAAAATATTGAGAAAATAAAAATTAAGTAAAAAAAAGACTTAATTTACTAAAAATCCGGAGAAATGATGAATAAATCTGAAATGAATCGTGAAAGTTGAGCAGACAAATCGGGAACATATCCCAAAAGTCAAAATATGTCCGGGAAGCAGGAAAAAGTCAATAAAATTTGGTAAAATAGTCAGATAAAGTCGGGAAAATTAAAGAATAATTTGGAAAAAGATCTGTAGAAGAAGCAAAAAATTTGGAAGTAGTCGGAATACTGTTTGAATATCCAAATGAAATATTTTCCGGACTATTTCAACTTTCCCTGACTTTTGGTATTTACCCGAATACATTTTGAGACTCTAAAAAAATATTAATTTTTACAAGGTGTCCAAAAAAACTTTAAGACTCCCAAAAAGATTTTTTTTACAGGGGAGTTCAAAAAAATTTTTTTTTTAGTTTCGAGACGCAAAAGAATTTTTTTTTTTAGGGGGTGAAAAACAAATTTGGAGACATCAAAACAATTTCATTTTTTAAAGGGGGTCCAAAAAAATTTTGAGACCCCAAGAGAATTTTTTTTTTCACAAGGGTGTCCAACAAATTTTTAAATTAAAAAAAATTTGTTTTTATACGAGGCCCCAAACAAATTTTGCGACACCAGAATGTTTTTTCCCAAAAAATTTTTCTTTTTCCTTTTCCAATTACATCATATCTACCATATGCACGCGGGATTAGCAACAATTTCTGAAACAACAGAAAATTCCATTGAGGATCGCATCCCAACCAGTATGATCATTTGTCGAGATATTGGCCTGGAAATGGACTAATATCCGAACCAGGGCCGCCGCCAGAATACTAAGCGCTGTATGCAGAGACCATGTCTATAAAAAAAATTAAATGGCGGAGGCGGTTCTCTCCCAATATAAATATTTAAAATTTCATTGAAATTTGACTTGAAAAAAATGTTCAAGTTTCTGAGAATCTAATGATGGGAAGTTATTTTTAACCAATTAACAAAGAGATTTTATCCGAAAAAACGATGTAAAACTTTGATGATATTACAGATTTAGCAAATGAAATTAGATTTGAGGAAGTTGATGAGACAAATATACATGAACTAATAGATAGTGATGACCAGAGGACATCCAATGAGGATTAAATCACTAATTTGTTGGAAATATTGGTAGAAATTGCGAAGTGTACGACAAATTACATTAATAAAATTGTTCACATTGGCTTCAAGTCCGCAAAAAGATATTTAAGGAATGAAATCCCATATTTAAGTGAAAAGGGTGATTCTTTCAACGCTCTATTATCAGGAACGCATCCTGAGCGTTAAACAAGGTTGGTATAGTCAATAAAAAAATTTATTGAAAATTGGAAAAATTTAGGAAAATCGTAAAATAAATTAAAATCCGATACATAGTTTTTTCATATGCAAATTTCATTCCTAAACCAAATTTGATTAATTTTCAACCCAATTTGTTTGATTTATATGAAATTCGTAACTTTTATACAAAAGCTCTGAATAAATTTAAAAATTGGTAAGTTTTGAATACAATTTTAGACGTTTTGAAATTTAATATTAATGTGGATAATTAAATTTTAATCAAAACTAAAACGTTCCTATAAAAGCTCTATAAAAGCTTTTAATGCCCCAAAGAAAGCTTAAACTTTGCGATGTAATTTTATTCGTATTCAAACCTAATTTTTATCCAAATAATTTAACATATAAAATAATCCAAATAATTCTTACATAAACGTAAGAGCTAAGCGAAAGCTTTAATTTTATGCGTGTCCAAATCTAATTTTTATCCGAATAAATTAAATTTTAATTAAATCTGAAATTTCCATGCAAAAGCTTCACAAGAGCTTAAAAGCTCGAAGAATGGTTTGGGCTGGGAACACAATTTTATTCGTATTGATACCTATTTTCCATCTAAATAATTTAACTGCAACGAAATTCAAAATGATCCGACAAGAGCTGCCCATAAACTTCACAGCTAAGCGAAAGCTTTGAGTGTTAACTAATTGTATACGTTTTGAAATCTAATTTATATCCGAAAAATGTAATTTCAATCAAATGTGAAAAAGCTCGAAGAATACTTTGGGTTGGGAACTTAATTTTATTCGAAATTTTTCATCCAAATAATTTAACTGCAAGGATAATCAAAAAGTTACGACAAAAGCTTTGCATACCCGAACGAACTCAGCAAAACCTTGTTTTCAAAAACATTTTATACGTTTCCCAATTATAATTAGTTATCTGAATAAATTAAATTTTAATCAAATATGACATTTTCCAACAAAAGCTCCTCATAAACTTACAAGCTCAATGAAAACTGTATGTTTAGAAGATAATTTTATACGTATTGAAACCGATTTCCTATTCAAATAATTAAACTGTAACGAAATTCAAGACGTTTCTAGAAAATATTTTTTTATTTGGGGTGGCTATCCCTCGGAAATGTTTTGGGAATTCCATTGATTATTAAATATCGCAAACGATTACATAAAAAAATTACCATTGAAACCGAAAGGTTTGGTTTTTTTTTTAAACCGTGAGAGTTAATTTTCCGTAAAATTTCTTTCATAAAATCTCCTCCTTACTTACCAAGGAATAAAAGCCTAATATACTAATTTTTCCGAGTTTCAAACAAAATTTTCCGAGATATCAATTCTTCAGAACCGGCTGAAAAATTTTGAAATCCAACAGATTTAATTTCTAAAAAATTTAAAATATAATGATTGCAAATTATTTCTAAGTCATTTTTGAAGAGGTTTTGTTCAGGCAATTTTTTCAAAAAAATTAACCGTTTTGAAGTTTTTTTTTTTTCATTTTCGCCAAAAATAGAATTTTTCTAACACTCTGCGGAAAATTTAAATTTCCGGGAAATTATCTAGACGAATGGGAAAATATGAGTATGCAGGCATATACCTAAGAGTACAGTGAATTAATTGTAGAGCAAACTTTTCCATAAAATTAACTTTTTTAATTTAAATTTAAATTTATTTTTCTCAGAATTTTAAAATTATCTATTTTACGGAATATAATCCACCACTGTCTCATTGTAATTTTATTTAAATTCATTCGCTGCAATTCTCCATCTAATCTCGTAAGAAAATGTTCTTAAGAAAAATATCTTGAAAAGAATTTCAACGCATAATATTAAATAAAATTTAATTACCTCAGACAGAAACGTTTACCTTTTTTCTCGCTTCACGATAATTTTTCATCTTAATTTTCCACCAGAATTAACTTCTAATCTATCTAACGAATAATGAAGAAAAACACCACCTATGTGCCATCAACATACCATGGTAATTAAGGATTCGTTATTGCCTACAATCATCTTTCATATTATATCAGTTCCAAAGGCTGTTATTACCATTTTTTTTCTCAGTTAATCAGATTGGATCGGGGATAGAAAGAATTTAGATTAGTTCAACAGTAATGGAATCAGTGATGGGGAATCGATTCTGACTACTATCCATTTCGATATCGTTATCAGTTTGGTTTTCTTTTCTTAAAAGAAACTTATCTGAATACAGTAAAGAATGGATTGAATAGGAAAACCACTTTCGATCGATCGACAGGTCTTTACTTTATTCGGAGATAGAAAAGTATGCAGTCAAACAAGTTGTATTATTATTATTATTATTTTTTTTTATTATGTGCAACATAAAGTGAAACATTAAACTAATATTACATTACAAGTGTTGTTTTGTAATGCAACATTTAAAAGGAAAAAATAAACAAGAAGTAAAATCTTTAACAACATCGAAAATATTATTTATACAAAAAAGATACAAGAAACGAGAGGCGCTACACCGTTGGTTGGTTTATCCATTGAATTTCAATTCTTCTTCGTTTATTTTTTTAATCTCATTCGATTTCTGTGCACGCAGATTTAAGATTTATTAGGTTGAACCAAAAGTTGTATCATTACATTTACATTAAATTTGGTGCGGTGGATTAGGAAGTTTTAAGACAATCCAATATAATCCAATCTAAAATCCGAATAAAGATGATTCAACCTAGAGTATAATTTCTTGTTATTGAATATTGAATATTTTGCACAATGATAATTGTTTTATTATTCTTTTATTTGTTATTCCTAGGTACCAATGACCCCCACACAATTTTATCTTTCGCTTTTTGTCTCTGGGAAGACATGCAGATCCCATTTTATAATAGAAAATGTATAGCAACAAATGCTATTAAAAGCGGCCCCCATATATATAATCTCTTTTACCCATTTTACGAGAATCGCGGCAAGTAAAAATAATTATAATTTTTCTTTGTGTAATTTCAGTAAAAAAACAAAAAGTGGAAAATTAACACAGATTGGATGGTTGAATTAAAAAAATTATTTTATAGACATGCGAAAGTTGGCTTTTTTTTTTTGAATAAAAATAAAACCAATTTTTGCTTTTTTCCAAATAGGAAAATTATATAGTAAAATGTTTGGTCGGCATCAGTTTTTCGAGATGAGATGAGATGCAAAAGGCATCATTTAATGAAAAAAGGTGTCTTCAAATTCGCTTCGGTGGTAGGGAAAGTGAAAACTTTTCCATATACGTACCGTATATGTTACATCGATTTATTAAAATAGTTTGAATCGAATTTGTGCAATTACATATTTTAAATGCACTTTGAATAATTATAAATTCAATTTGTTTTAAAATAAAAATTAGCTTTACCCATTTTACTACTTTTTTAACGTTTAAGTAATTAAAATTATATCAAAAAACTACAATTTTTTAGGAGGCAAAAATTTCATACGGAAAATTTTGAATAATTTCATGAAAATCTGAGAACCAAAAAATGATAAATTCCCTAATTATTAAGGAATGAGAAGTATATAAAAAAAGGCTTCTTTAGGGTTTTGGCTATTCTTTAAGAAGTTACCAATATGTTGAGTCAAATGTCAGCCACTCTCGCGTCAAGGGCCCCGAATTATGATAAATTCTTAAAGAAAAATCTTAATTTTATGGAAAAGTTTGTTCTACAATTTACTCCCTGTACCCTTAGATTTATTTCTACATATCAAGATTTTCCGATTCCTTAAGAGAGTTTCGTGGAAAGTTAACTTTCGAACGAGACAGTAAGGAAAACTCGATAAAATATCAAAAATCATATCTCGAATCCGAATCTGGAATTTTTAAATCTGGAAAATAATTCCTCAATGTCTCACGAAATGATAAGGAGGAGAGGTAGAATATAAGAAAATTTACAATTAAATGGCAAAAAATTCAATTGGGAATTTTTTTAAAAACATTTCGGAATATTTTTTTTTTTTGATGGGTTTACCGGGAAAATATTGGACATTTGGACATGGTGACATTTGATCCGGATTTCCCGGTAATTCTCTTTAGATCCAAAAAAAATGTAATGACGCAAAAAGTTTGTAAATTAGTTGAGGAAAAATATAAAAATACCAAAATTAAACTTTTCATACAAAAGCTCTGAAAAACTCAAAAGCTCCCAAAAAGCTTTATTTTCCGAAAACTATTTTTAATGTTCTATTTTCTAAATCACGATATGTTCAGGATCTAAATAACGATCCTTCCACAAAATTTCAAAATTTTCCCAAAACAAAGCTTTAAAAATCTCGAAAGCTCATTGAAACCTTAAAATTAAAATGTATTAGTTACATATGATATGGAATCAAATTTTTATGCGATTCACTAAATTATATTGAATTATGGAATTTTCGCAGAAAGCTTGTGCAAACTATTAAAAGCGCAACGAAAGCTCGAGGTTACGAACTTAATATTTTATGTCTTAAAACAAATTTTCTATCCAGATAACAACCCTTTAATAAGATTTCAAATTTTCCCAAAAAAGCTCAAAAAATCTCTAAAGCTCACTGAAAGGTATAAAATTATAATGTCATTTTGTGTAACTTGGAATCTAATTTTTAATCGATTCATTAAATTTAGGTACAATATAAAAATTTCGCTAAAAGCTTTCTTAGCCAATAGTGGGCTCAACGTAAGTTTTAAGCTTTGGACTTAATTTTTTTCGGTTAATAATCTATTTTCTATGTAGATATGGTTCCTTTTACAAAATTTCAAATTAAAAAAAAAGGGTTCAAAAAGCTCATTGAAAGCATATATCTAGCAAAATTTCAAGTCGGTGGAGATTATAATTTCCACAGAAAAAATCGTTTTGATAATGAATAAAATAATATTTTAAGTAAGCTTTGGTTAAGCTTTTGGAAATTTCTTAAAGCTCTTTTGAGACAATTTTAATTCTATTGGGATAGAAAATAGATTTTAAAACATATAAATTCAAACCCGAAATGTGCAATATTCGTCCAGCTTTTTTTTAGCACGGAACTTTTCAACGAAAATTTCGGATTTCATTAAAATTTAATTATTGGGAGAAAATTTAGATTCCATTCTGCCTTAAATAATATTTTAATTAAAAGATTTTAATTAAAAGGAAATAAATTTATAGCCCCTCTCCCTCCCCTAATAATTCAATCTAAAATTGAATAAAAATTAGTAAAAATTATTTGAATAAAATTAGAATTCAAAATGTATGATTCGAAATGCAAGATTTTGCCGACCACTTACATCGATGTGGAGTTTTTGTCGGAACATTTTGAGCTTCATTGCAGTTAATTTATTTGGATGGAAAATAGCTGTCAATACGAATAAAATTATGTCTCAAACCCAAACTCTTGTAGAGCTTTTGTAGGACAATTCCAGATTTTATTAAAATTTATTTATTGGGATTGAAATTAGATTTCGAAACATATAGTACAAAATCTAATTCAAAACTTAAAGCTTCTCTACAGATTTTTAAATTTATTCCGAGCGTCTGTAGACAAGTTACGGATTTCATATATAAATCAAATAAATTGGATTGGAAATTAATAAAATTAGTCGTCCAATATATAGATTTTTTAAAATGAGTGAAAGGGAGAGAGAAAGATAGCTGATATCGTAAAGATAGGCTATGTCGTAGCTATATCGTAGTGTGCTATGAATTGCTTACTCACCAAACGTCCCTAGCGACAATTACTTGTTCCAAAAGAGGTGGTTGAAGAGAATTGGCTCAAATGAAGTCGAATTGATCCAAAAATGCGCAATCAAATTTATGAAATATGATGGACTTTTAAAAAGCTCATATCACGCTTAAAAAATTTTTTTCTCCAAAATCCTGAAATTACTTCTTAATTTACTTCCTCAGATATAAGAACCTAACCGAAGCGAATGATTTAAAAAAAAAAAAATCCGTAATAAAAGCTCTTCAATAATTGCTTAGAAATAATTTCCCATCATTAATTAAAAAACATTTTGAAAAAAAATTTGTCTATAAATTTATTAGGAAAACTGCGAATTTATTGAATTTTGTACAAGTCGATTTTAAACGGGATTATAAACATATAAGTGTGGGGGAGAGGGGGACCCCCTGACCTTAAGGTTTTATGAATAACCAAAGGTATGCTCTATCCATATCCCGGATTTGTAAACCATGTGTCTGTTGTTTCTTTATATCGACCACCCTAAAATCAGGGGGTTAATATTTTGAAAAAGTTTCTTCTACAATCTACTCAGCGGACCCTTGAGTTTAATATCGCGTTATCAGATTTCCATATTCGTTAATAAAATTTTCCGGGAATAAGTCGGACTTTCGACGGCTTCCCATTTTCTCCCTACTTTTCTTGTTTTATTTTTTATTTTTCATAACTATTTCATCATGCCTAACGTCTTCTCCCATTATCTGGCCGTTTTATGAATTTTTCTACGTTTACCCTGCTTTTTCTGAGTTTGCCCGACTTTTTCTGATTGTTCCCAGAGTTTACCCACGAATGGTCGTATTTTTCCTGACTTATTCTGAACATTTATAAATTTTCCCATTTCTTTTATTTATAAATTTATTTCCAGGTTGTTTATCAATT
Organism: Symmerus nobilis; assembly: GCA_027564815.1. Classification (NCBI taxonomy): domain Eukaryota; kingdom Metazoa; phylum Arthropoda; class Insecta; order Diptera; family Mycetophilidae; genus Symmerus; species Symmerus nobilis. The sequence continues at coordinate 6,264 of JANTOP010020337.1, read as the reverse complement.
TTTCAAAAAATTTCTGATTATAATTTTAGGTATATGAAAATCGATGACCCTCTACCTGTCTTATTTCATCATTTTCCTGACACTCCCGCGGAAAAATCGATCGAACGGAAAATTTTGCTTGGGAAGCGGAAAATCTAATTACGTCAGTTTGTTACTACTAGAACAGAAGACAAATTGCTGGAAGAACATGTTTGGAAAAAATCCACCCTTCCGGGTTGATGGTAGTTTATATATACCCTACCAAAAAATAGGTCAATTTGTAGGAAAATATTTATAATTTCTCGGGAATTAATAAATTGATTTAATTAATATGAAAATATTAAATTTGGATATTAAGAAATTCAATATTTTCTCTTTGGTTTAAATTAATTATTTGAATCAAAAGACGTCCACATTGACTGTAAATAGCTTTAAATAATAATTCGTTCAGAAAAAATATTTCTAGGATTAAGATGATAAAACAGTTCCGCTATTAATCTGAATTTAATAGAAAACATGCCTGCCCACTTGGCTGAAAACTGCTTTGAGCCAAGCCCAGGAGCTGAGATCTGGAAAAAAAATGTAAAAAAAAATCTGAAAAACCCCTTTTCTGGATGTAGCCAATTGCCAAATCTAAAAAAAGGGATTTTTCTAGATTAGATCTGGAAATTAATAAATATATTATTTTGGTAGACTTCCAGAGATCCTCCTCCCAAAGGACTAATAGACATAAGTAAACTTAAATGATTCTTTAAAATCATCCTATCTTTCGATTAGCAATTAGATAATTACTAAATTCCCATCCATTCCAGAGATACACATACGTCCTTATTTCAAATTGAAATTCAAGCGGAACAGGGGAGAAAATCCTTGAAATTTTTCAAAACAATCCCTAAATATTTTCAAATTTTCCGAATTCAACGCCGAAATTTTTTGATAACTTACACATAGATTTTATAAGTCAATTTAAACATATAATTTGTTAGATAAACCCTTAAGGATATGATATTATTATCTCTATTAAACCATTCCCTAAATGAATTTGAACCGAAATTTTGAATATTTAAAACTCTCCAGGAAATTATGAAGTTTTTTTTTTTGGAAAATCGGCAATTTATTACTTACGTCCCATCTCCTAAAAAATTTCTTCTAGCTAGGGAAAATCTAATTTCGCCGAATTGTTCTCAGATAAATAATGAAGAAATTAATTTCTTGAAATTTAAAAAAAAAGTCAACCCCCAAATTTATTTTCATTATTAAATATTTTTTTTTAATTAATTAATTAATTTATTTTCAGGTTGTTTCCCAATTTTGCTAAAAATTTTTGATTACCAAATTATCATGAAAATTGTCTAATTATTATTTAAGGTTTTTATGAAGATCTAGGATAATAATTTCATAAAATTTAATAAGGAACTGATCGCATTGAGAAATTTTCGAAAAGAGATTGGACTTTGAGGGCAAAGTCCCCCTATTAGATTTGGGATTTTATTTTGTAATTTTTGTAAAGTGAAAAAAATTGATAAAAATGTCTTTTTTTGTGATATTTTTTTAATTAATTTCTTTAATGTCATTTGGATAATTTTCTTTGTTCACTTGATAATAAAGAATAAAGAATAAAAAATATAACGTCCGTATTACTCTATATTACTCTAGCTGCTTCTGTACTTTACTTACTCTACTGTTCCAAGTATTTTCCGATTTATTTCCCTGATGTTGTCAATAAACTTTTTTGATTTTTCCAAATCTTATACCTAACTTCCCTTTCACTAGCTTTCCTGACTTTACTCCGCCATTCCTTAACCGTTCCTCTCTGGTCCCGATATCCCTGATTTTTTCAGCGCTTTTCCGATAGTTACGGCTGATTATTCCTAAATTTACTTCATAATTTGCAGATTTTTTTTTCAAAGCTGATTTCGAGACATTTTCAGAATTTTTTTTCCACATTTGACGACTGTTTTGGAGATTATATTGGGAATTTTTCCTAATTTTTTCAAAAAAAATCTTATATTGTCAGACAGAAAAAATTTTTTAATTCGAAATTCTGAAATTTATTTCATTAAGTTTTCAACAAAACTTCTAGCAAATTAAAGCGAGATTTTCCATTCAAATAAAATTTAATTTAAAAATTTTGATCAAGAGATAAACGGAAAAAAATTAATTGAAGATTTTTTGTTTTAAAAAGTCTCACAAATCGCTCAGAATTTTTTTTTTTTCAAAATCCTAAAATTTGTTTTTAGTTTAATCATCATCAAGTATTTATGAAAAAAGTTTTAGTCAAATTGAGCAATTTTTTTTTTTTTTAAATCCAATTCAAAGTTTAAATCAAAATTTTAGCAAGAAAATAGACTAAAGATTATCACGGATTTTTTATAAACTCGTAACTCACTAAAGGAATTATTTTTCCAAAATCCTAAAATTAGTTTTTCGATTACTTCATCATGTAATATGTAATTAAAAACTTACTTTAACATGAAATCGAGGGAATTTTATCTTAAAAAAAATCAATTAAAAAATTTTGATCAAAAAATTAACAAAAAAATTATCCAAAATACATTTTTGGTTTAATTCATAAAGTTGTCATGAAAAAATTAATTTAATTTTTAAAAAAAAACTCCATTTATAAATTTGATAAAGAATCAAGAATTAATCGGAATTCTTGAGAGTTTTTAATTTCAACTTTCCGTCAATCGTTCGAGTATAGTAACAACGAGTTTGAAAACAAATAATATCCCGAAAATTCAATTACAACCAAAATCGAAGATTTTGCAAAAATATATTTCACACCTACCAAAATTCGGGGGTTGATTTTTTAAAAATTTCGAGGATTTAATTTTCTCGCTTAATCATTTGAGAACAATTCTACATAATTAGATTTTCATGTCGCGAAGAAAATTTTTAGAAAATTCAACTATTATTTACAAGCAAAATCCAAGATTTTGCAAAAGATATTTCGGGAATTTCTAAAAATTTTCTTCGGGACATGGAAAATGTATTTACGCAGAATTGTTCTCAAATAATCAAGTGAACAAATAAAATTCTCGAAATTTTAAGAAAATCAACCCCCAATTTTTGATAGGGGTGAAATGTCGATTTTTTAGTAATGAGAACCTTTTGCAAAATCATTGATTTTGCTTGTGATTGATAATTGAATTTTCCAACAATTTTCAATGCGACATGAAAATCTAATTTCGCAGAATTGTTCTTAAATGATGAAGTGAACAAATAAAATTCTCGAAATTTTAAGAAAATCAACCCCCGATTTTTGGTAAGGGTGAAATATCTCTTGCAAAATCTTCGATTTTGTTTGTAATAGTTTAATTTTCCAAAAATTTTCTTCGGGGCATGGAAAATGTATTTACGCAGAATTGTTCTCAAATAATTAAATGAACAATTAAAATTCTCAAAATTGTAAAAAAATTAACCCCCAATTTTTGGTAGGGGTGAAATGACGATTTTTTTCTAAATGAGAACCGTTCGCAAAATCTTCGATTTTCCTTGTGATTAATAATTGAATTTTCCAAAAATTTTCTACGTGACATGAAAATCTAATTTCACAGAATTGTTCTTAAATGATCAAGTGAACAAATAAAATGCTCGAATTGTAAAAAAAAATCAAACCCCAATTTTTGGTAGGGGTGAAATGACGATATTTTTAAAACTGAGAACCGTTCGCAAAATCTTCGATTCTGCTTGTGATTAATAGTTGAATTTTAGAAAAATTTTCTTCATAACATGGAAATTTACGCAGATTTGTTCTCAAATGATCAAGTGAACAAATTAAATTCTCGAAATTGTAAAAAAATCAACCCCCAATTATTGGTAGGGGTGAAATGACGTTTTTTTTTAGAATGGAGAACCTTTCGCAAAATCTTTGATTTTGCTTGTGTTTAATAATTGAATTTTCCAAAAATTTTCTTCTCGACATGAAAATCTAATGGCGTAGAATTGTTCTCAACACATTTAGTGCACGAAAAAAATTCTTGAAATTTTAAGAAAATCAACCCCCGTTTTTTGGCATGAAATTGGGTGAAATATCTATTGCAAAATCTTCGATGGATGAATTTTCCAAAATTCCAAAAATTTTCTTCGGGACATGGAAAATCTATGGGGTGAATGGCTTTAAGGACATTTTACCAACGAATTAATTAAGTTAATTGAGTAGAAAATATTTGATTTAATCGATTTTCTTAATAATTAAATATAAAAATCTAATAAAATCAAATAAAATTATTAAAATGTTAGACAACAAATCCGTTAGTTATTAAATATTTTCAAATTTAACGATATTTCTACAGGTGATTCATTTTAAAATAATTCGTGACACCAATAAATATTAAATTATCAAAAGAAAGAAAAGCTAATTTTACAACTTATTTTACCCCGGAATATTAATTAATTCTATTGAAAACATAAATATTTTAATCACCTATTTTTTTAGTTGTCTATCAGCAAAAAAAAAATTATATTTTTAATATTTGCCCGATAACAATCAACAATTTTCCACTATTAAATAATATAATAAATCGATAATAAAAATGTATATATTTTTTTAATATATAAATATTTGTTTTATTTTTTATTAACAACCCATCCCAATAATAAATAAACAATAAAAAGTTAAATAATTGTTCAATAAAACAAAAGCATGTAATAATATTCTGTATAAATTTATAAATGTTTCATGATCAATAATAAAAATAATAAAAAATAAAAATAATAAAATGGGGAAACTAGCTGGTCGGTCTATTAACAAGAATGAATTATTTTTCATTTATTTTTATTCATTTAAAATGTTTTTCTTATTAATCTGTTCAAGAGATATTAAAATAGAATACCGATGGTCAATTAATATTAATAATTATCAATTCTACATCTTCATATCTTCATAATGAAGCAAAAACATTCCTTGTGCGATTTTCTTTTATTTTTATTTTATTTTTATTTCAATTTTTTTAAATTAAAATCGTTTGACTTTAATGGGTTGGATGGAATTTGGAGGGAAAACGTTCAACATTGACATGCAATCATCAATTTGCACAAAATAGATCAATCTTAATGTTTATTTAATTTAACTTGTCTGGATTGTAAATAAAAAATAAAAATAAAAAATAAAAAATTAATATATTAGAAGCGAGACAAGAAAATAAAAAGAAATCGAATGTTTAAGATCTTTGTTATGGGTAATAAATTTCAGTCAATGTCACATCAATTTTGGATGAAATATCAAATTGATTTGCTTCTGTTTTGGATATAAATTTTTTAATTTTAATTTGGTGTGAAATTATAGTAATTAATTTTTGGCATACCAATTTAAATATAATTTATTAAAGAAATAAAATTATTCATCCGTATAAGATGTAAACATTTATTTCCTTATAGCTTTTTTTTCCCTTTCATCACCAATTAAATTAAACTCGTTAGACTGGGGAGTTCATAAATAATTAAATTGGAATAGAGATTTTTAAACAACAAGAAAATTATCCCATATAAAAAATTGCAATCTCATTAGATGCAGTTCATCAGGATATAAAAATCTATAAATTCCAGGGTGATGTCAATATTTGATTATTATTAGCAAATAAAAGAAGATTGTTTCATGACGAGTATAAAACAATTAAATAATTGAGTAAACACGAGTCCATGTAATAATAAGATAATTAATCTAAAAATTCCAATGATGGAATGTTCTTAAATAATTAATTAATAAATAAGAAGAAAAAAACCAAGTCAATCTGAATGAATCTACAAAATTTAGCAAATAAATTTTAAATATGCATGAAAAATGATTTAAATCTAACCGGATTTTCAGCATAAAAAATACTTATTACTTGTAGTTTCAGGAGATTAATATTTAGAACAAGTTAATAAGAAAAAAATACCTCGACAGATTTTAATCAATTTTGAATTGGGCTTAGAAATAATAATTATTTATTAAGAATTGAAAAACAATTTTTTTCTCGGTGCTATAAATCGACCGTATAGGTAAGGTCACCCATTTTAATTAGGGGCTTACATTAGGAGTTAAGATAATATTTTCTGGCTGATTTTAATTACTTTTGTCGGTATTGTGTGAAGTGTGATGCTTTTAACTGGTATTTTAATCAATAAAAAAACGCTTTTTTTTTAAAGGCCCGGCCGGAACTAGGGGGCCAGTTGTCACCTATTTGAATCCCTATCGAAATTTCTAAATTTAAAATTTACCGGAAAATAATAACCATTTTCCTGAAAACTACAAATTTGTCTATTGTCTGTGCATATTAACCCCCCCCCCCCCCCCCCCCC
>JANTOP010020326.1:0-13304 GCA_027564815.1 Symmerus nobilis | reverse complement strand
CTCAGGCTATACTGTTCTCACGGCGTCGAAGTCCAATTGAACTTACATCACCTTTAATTTTGAATGGTGAAACTATCTCTTTTACTAATACCGTTACGAACTTAGGCATGAAACTTGTAACTAACCTTTCATAGGGCGATCATTGTCGGCTAATTGCTGCAAGAGTGTATGCTGGTCTCCGAACTCTTTTGCTGCACTCTAATGTTACTCCCGTAAGAGTCCGTTGTGGCTTAGTGAAATTTCTCTTACTACCGCACTTTTTATGTGGAGATGTTGTGTTCTGTGAATCTTTAGATTTTGAGAGCAAACGGGTTTTACTGCGTGCATTTAATGCATGTGTGCGTTATACCTTTGGTTTGCGACGTTTCGAAAGCATTAGTGTATATAAATGTCGTATTCTGGGTTGCGATCTTGAAGCTTACTATAAGTTTCATGTCAGTATATTTATTTATAACCTAATTCAGCGTAAATTGCCTGGCTATTTGTATAACAGAATAGTCTTTTCTCAATCTGATCGTACTAGACATTTGATAATCCCTCGGCATTCTAAAGCAGTGGCTAGATCATGGTTCATTCGTGGAATTTTAAATTGGAATCTCTTACCTAATCAGTTAAGGCATAGTAGATCGTGTGGGTCTTTTAGGGTGGGCTATGTGCGTCATATGTGGGGCGATGGAAACTCGGAAATATAAATGATTTTTATGAGCTATACCTATACATTAGAATTAAAATTTTAATACTTTTTTTTTTTAATCAATATCAAAATATTGTATTCTAATTAGTATTAGTAAGTTAAAACACTTTAATTTTTTATTTTTTATTTGTGTTAATTTGAATTTTGATCAACATTTCTCTATCAGACTTTTAGTATGTTCTTTATTATACATTTATAAGGTTTGTACCTACCTTTTGTATAAATATTAATAAATGAAATTAAATAATTATTTACGAGATATAAGATAGATAAGATGTTAGATTTTTTAAATATTAAACTTTAATTAATAAGAAGATAAAATACTTAATTTTTTTTAAGTATACTATTCATGAATGGATGAATTTTAATGCATTTAATAACGAATCTTTAAAATACTCAAATTATCGATCAATTTATGCCCAATTTTAATAGATAGATAATAGCTACAGAATACACAGATATTTTTGAAGAGGGAAAAAAAGAAAGAAGATCCACCAATGACGACCAAAATTTATTTATATTTATTTATTTGTTTATATCCCATTCAGTATCGTTACAATTTCATTTATTTAGAAAGTCAAAATCACTTTTTATCATCTTATAATCTACGGCTTAGTATTAACATGTCAATATCCGAAAGTCCTTTAATTCGATTTTGGCAACAATTTTGTAAGTACGAGATTATAATTTTAGAATTATATTACATATATATACTAAAAATCACTAATAAATCTCTATATGTATATATAAGGAGTATATTAGTATAATAAATACCACTGAATTTAAAATTATCCAGACCACCGTGGCTTTTACATTATGGCTCAAGAGAATATAATGCGAAATTTTCTAGCTTAACGACGATGCAAGAAAAAAAGAAAAGAAAAATAAATAAAACTCACTTATGTTGGAGTTAGTACAGAAAGCTCCTATCCAAAAAGGACGGTATTGCTATTTATATACAATTAAGATACTATTTTATATGTTGTGTGTGGAGCATTTAAAAATTAAGGAAAAATAACAAACCCAGCCACAGTGGGCGATTTTCGACCATTAAGACCCAATTTTTTTTACCTCTTTTCGTATTTTTTTTTTGTGTGTGCACCCAGAATATTTATGTGACTCCACCGAATTATAATTCCTTTTGTCGCTCTTTATAATGTACCCACCGATGTATATAGTGGCACAACATGCATGTGGTTCAGCTTCATTTTTTTTCCTCGAATGTGAAGCTGTGGAAGGGTATATGGTATATGATGTGCAACGTTATTTCTCGCTTAATACATTTTTCTCTTAAAAATCCTTCTTTTTTATTTACAGCGATTGTAATTCCATTCCATTCCGTATAAACTATGAAAATATTATATAGTATAATTGGCATATGGATTTACTTTTATATAAAACGGTATTATATTTATATAGATTTTGGTTCAGCGTTTCAGCTTTGTAGGAACCCACTTTTCTCCTTATCCCATCCATTCCAATTTTTTTTTGTTATAAATCTATGGTATATACATTAGCGCTATTTGACGATAGTGAAGTTGAAAATTGTGTAGTATATGAAGAAGAAAAACCAAACCTAATCTAAACACTTTACTTTAATCAATAATGTAGAAAATGGTGCTGCTGAGCTACCAATATAAATATAGTAAAGCTATAGTTAGTTTATGTCTGGTATACATATTTTCGGCCATGTAATATTATAGTATTTCTCGTCCATGGCTAATGGTATAAACATAAAGAAATTCATGTTATTTCCTCTTCGGTACATATAGAATTGTCTACCTATATTTTCGTTCCTTATATAATGCTACTTCTAAACCAAGCACATAAATTTTAATATTTCTCAGCTCAGCTGGTTGCTTTTAGTTTCGTACACAAATCTATATTTTTTATGGATAAACGTAGTTGGTCGTATATTTCTATATTTAACTTTAAACTGAATCGCTTGTATATCTGTGGTCAGAGGGTTTTTATATTACTTTATTTACACTTAAATACTTTCGTAATATACACGAAAGTTGTTCGTTTAAAGAAATTTGTCGGAAATAGTATCAAATAGTATCCTGCACTTCACTGAAGCTTAAATGTCGATAGACTTAAGGCTTTACTGAAAGCGGGTTTTACTAAAACAGATGCTTGAAATTATCCCTGCATTCTGGTTACTTCCTAGTATAGATCGAATTTTACAATTCAGATGATAATAAGGTTATGGGGTGATATTGTTTGCAGAAAGAGATTTTTTAAATAAAGCCTTGATAAAGGCCACCAAAATGTGGACCGAAACGTTGGCGAATCATCAAATGTTTTTGCATTAAATTTTCTCACAAATCCTGGTCAAATTAGTCCATCAAAAACCACCATTTTCTATTTTTAATTGGCCGTAGAAACTACTCATTTTATTCGGATAGATATTGATTTTGAGATTGGCTTTCATCTCAACCACTTCAATTTCATTTCATTTTGCCCAGTTACAGTGGCGTGCGGTCAATATCTCCATAAGGGGCGCAAAAAAAAATGTAAAAACGCAGAAAATTGCTTTGACAGTTAGGTAAAAATACAAAAATTAAATATTTCGGAAAAGTTGAAATTTATATAAGAAATATCAGAAATTGGTAAAGGCGAAATTCAGGAAGTTTGTAAATTAGTTGAGAAAAAGTATAAAAATATCAAAACTAAACTTTTCGTACAAAAGCTCCGTAAAAACTGAAAAGCCCTAAGAAAGCTCTCTTACGTGCCTTATTTTTAACATTTTAAAATCTATTTTCTATACAGATAACCATCCGTTAACCAAATTTCAACTTTTCCGAAAAAAGGCTCAACAAATCGCGAAAGCTCAATGAAAGCTTAACATTAAATTCTATTTTTATTTGGAATCGAATTTTTATCCCATTCATTTAATTTAAATGAAATATGGAATTTTCGCAGAAAGCTTACCGAAACTACTAAAAGCGCAACGAAAGCTCAAAAATCTTGAATTTAATTTTTTACGTTTAAAAATCAATTTTCAATCCAGATAACTATCAATTAACAAAATTTCAACTATTTCGAAAATAAAGCTTTAAAAATCTCCAAAGCTTTTTCAAAGCTTAAAATTAAAATGTCATTTTATGTAATCAGAAATCGAATTTTTTTCCCATTCATTAAATTTAAATGAAATATGGAATTTTCGCACAATGTGTATCCCAACTATTAAAAGCTTATCGAAAGCTCTAAGTTTTAAAGTTAATTTTTTTCATTAAAAAATCAATTTTCTCTACAGATAACGATCCCTTAACAAAATTTCAAACTTTCCCAAAAAAAGCTCAAAAAATTTCGAAAGCTCATTGAAAACTTAAAATTAAAATATAATTTCATATAATTTAGAATCTAATTTTTAATTGATTCATTAAATTTAGATAAAATATTAAATTTTCATTAAAAACTGTGTCAACCCACTGTAAGCTTAAAGAAAGCTTAAAGTGTAGAACTTCATTTTTTGCGTTTTAAAATTTATTTACTATCCAGATATCGGTCCTTTTGTGAAATTTGAATTTTTCCTCAAAAAACATGTTTGAAAAATCTCGTAAGCTCATTGGAAGCACATATTTATACAAAATTTCAAGCCGAAAGCTTAATTTTTCAAGAAAGAGCAAAAATAATTTGCATTCATTTCAATTCAATCAAGCTTCGGCAGAAATTTTAATTTTCCACAAAGCTTTTAACTTTAAAGCTTTAATGAATAAAATAATATATTATAATTAAAAGCTTTGGATAAGCTTGATGATTATTGACAAAGTTGTTAAATAAAATAATATCAGTTAGGCGTGCTCTGCGCCTACTGCGCATCAGGCTACTGCCCGGTTAGTGGGTGGATTATGATTATCACCCAAACTAAATCCATGATAAAATTAAAAGGATTGATTTTTTTTAATTCCCTGATCCCTCATTTCGGGTTAATACAGCTCAATTCGTTTCAACAGCAAACAGCTATTATTTTTTATATCGAAAATGGACGTGTTAGTGTGGAAATTGGACGTGTTTGAAATCTAACACCACCACCGCTCCCCCTCTATGAAATTATGAATATTTTTCTTAATCAATTTGTATTAGGATCGAATAGGCAAATACTAATATTAACTATCGAATAGTTAAAGGTGAGTTAAATTCACTTCACCTAATAAAAGAAAATCCTTTGACAGCCATTCGGCTATAAATTCTTCTATTTATTTGCCTAATAAATAAATTAATTAATGTTTTTTGCTTTTGATAAAAAATCTCATTTCTTAAACTAATTGTCAGCTAAGCCCATCCGCTTAGGCTTCGTTAATCCAACTCCGAGATCGCCTTTAACCATATTCAACCCGCGTTACATCCATGTTGGCGTTCAATGGCCCGCTTAATACGCTTAACGGTTGTACAACGGGACAACGGTAACTGGGTTTTTTAATATTATAAAATCGCTGATTCGGTTAGCCGGTAGTCTTAGTCCTAAGGAGTAAGAAGTTTGTGTTAATTTTTATTGCCCCCCCCCCCCGTAGTTGGTTTAAATCTTCGAAGTTTCATTTGAACCAAGTCGGATTCATTTGAACTTGGCTTCTAGGGACGAGAAGTCTTTATGTGTATTTAATGTATATCCCTGAGGAAGTTCGAAAAAAAAAAGTTTCCATATCGGGTTGTAATTTTCAGAGGTTCTGGAACTCAGACTGGAATTCGCTTCTAGGAATGAGAAGGAAATAATAATTTTCAAAATCGGACGGTAATCTTCAAAGTTTCTGAGATTCATCTCGAAATCCGACTCGCACGAATGAGATGTTTAAAATTTTGAATGGAACGTCGAGTAGGTTCTAACAAAAAACGAATTCTTAAAATCGGGCGGCAATCTTGGGTTTATCCAAATTTTCCTAATATTTCATCTCACTTTTCTAAATATTATCTCGACGTACTCCACTTTCCCGACATTATTGCATCATTTTCAGATTTTTCCGATATTTTTCCAACTCTTTTTTAAGATTTATCAAGCGGATCGATCTTTGAACCTATTTTTCAGCTTATATCGCGTTTAGGATATTTCCTGGATTTTCTTCTACTTTCCCAGATTTTTATCTCAAATTCCCCTGACATTTCCAGGTTCTTAACCCTTAGATTTACTATGAAACTTTCGGGTTTTGTTTCGAAATTTTTGGATTTTAATAAAGCTTTAAGATTTTAATGGGATGTTTAGAATCCGGAATGCTCAGCGCCTAACACGACGGGTATTTGTATACCCGCATATAAAAATGAAAATATTTAAAATTAACATCGGAATTAGAGGAAACCGCAAGAACATCATAAAAATAAATAATTAAAATAATTTTATAGCTAAAATATCAAAATTTTAAAAACAATTTCATATTATTTTTTCTTACCCTAGAATTATTTTACTTGAGCACCCCTGGGTTAAATGTTCGTTTTGTTACTCGGAAGAAAAGATCCTGTCGTTTAACCTTTCAATCATTGATATTTTGAAGGAGATATTTTTTCATAACATTTTGCCTTACCCGCTCAAATTAATATCCATTTATGGGTATATTTAATGCACTTTTCCTATAACCTTCCGTAAACGTTAAAAATAGTGTAGAGAGGTATCAGAGTGTATCCATATTATTTGGCGTTGGCTTTGCATCTAAAATAAACTCGACATGCATTAATGTAAACAGAGCCTGGTTATATATTAATAAATTATATATAGTGAGCTTTTCATCTATATAAACCATATAGAAAGCTTTGAAATCATATATACTGTTATTCCTTGGTACGTTGGTAAAAGTGGAGCTGTACGGTTTTCTTTGCAAAGTAAGATACATACCCAGGGTTTCCCATTCTATTAAATCCTCCCGTAAATCGAATGCATACTGGATGAGATCTTGATAAATATAAATTTTATATTCAGGGAGCAATAGACACTAACAATTGCACCTTTTACATAAATATTATCTTATAATATGTATCCATTTATTATTCATCTAAATATGATATACTTATATTCATAGATTAGGTATATATGTGTATGATATCTCCTGGCTGGGAACTTTCAAATAGCAAAGCTATCATTTAGACGTATATGACTGGGGGGATGACATGCTACATCATATTTTATATATGTAAAGGAGATTCGTCCAACTAGAATACCCACTTCTATATATATCAATTATCATCCCAAAACTCCTTGATACATTTTCTGCAGTGGTAATACTAGAAAAGATGACTTGCGGGCATTCAACTAAAAATATAATAAACTTTGAACAGGTAATATAATTGTATATCCGGGCGTATCTAATCTTGGTTCATCCGGGCAAAGCTTTTTTTATTAATACCAAGTTCCTTCTGGATTAATTGTTATCCACCACTGAATTTGTATATGAATATTGTTGTCCTTACACTATGTAATATATGTAAAATAGAAATGTTTAAGTAAAACCATTTCTCATTTTAAAATACAAATAAATTATAAAATCTCAGTGGGGGGTGAAGGTTCCTCAAAGCGTATACATCATCCCGGGCTATATCTAGAATTGGTATATCTACAACCAGAGAATAAATGGATGACTATATATGGGAACTGAAATGGAGAAAAATGTTACCGATCCTCATACTATGAGGTTGTATCATCTTGTATCTGCATCATTAGAATTTATATAGCGAATATTAAAATGTGCATCTCTTCGTTCTATATATTCTTTTTAAGAAAATTATATAGTTAACAAGAGTATAAAATAGAAAATTTAAAGATAAAGCTTCTTATCTTTCATATAGAATTAAATGAATATAAATAAATAATTTAAACATTTTATCCTCTTCTACCAAGTTATTTTCATTTTGCTAGGTATGGGAGCACCTAAACTAACATAGAACGAGTAATATTCCAAATATTTGGATCCTATTCATTATACACTTTCCTTATCTGTCGGATGATTTACATTCAAATTAATAATTAAAATGCATTTTATCTTTAATATTTTAAATATATAAATTTTCCATATCGATTTAACCTTCTTGTTCTGATCCCATAATCCTTGCCTTGCAAGGTAAACTTCCTACTGAAATTGTTAGAGTTTCATTGAACAAGATTTTTTGGGGGGATAAATAAATAAGTAAAGATATGAATAAGCTGATAGATTTTCTGTACTCCTCTTCATCGATTAAGTCATCAGAATTAAAGAATGGCTTATTCCCTGAAGAAAGTTTTATAAGTAAAAAAGAGAATACATTCTTTAAATTAAAATTAATTCATACTTATGTTTGTTATGTTAATTTATTTAACCTTTAAACTGAATTTAATTTTGATTGGAATTTTACTTCCAGAAATGGATAATTATTATATTATTTGGACAGTTTGCAATATTTTCATCCCTCATCTTATTTAGGATATAAACGCAGAGATACTGTTGAGAACTTATCAGATATTTATATTATACTAACTGGGGTTACCCTCGCTTCGCTCGGACAAAGCTAACCAGTATATTATGTTAACTACCTTAAGCAATTCACTTTAAGTTATTTCGTGATTGGTTATGATTATGGCTTATTACCTGATTGGTTCCCAGCACTGATTTTTGGCAAATGCTCCTTGACATCCAAACAAAATTGCCATACACTACTTTGGTCGGCCAACCTAATTGTATAAGTTTCCGATAGCATATATATCATTTTCATATGATTTGTATAGAAAATTTAAAAATGCACTGAAAAATCGGCATAAAAAACATTTGAAAATTTAATTTATTTATTTTAATTTGATTTTGTATGAAGGCACCTCATGTATTTAGTATCAGTCGTTAGATATTTTCATTCTCTATCCACTAAAAATATAATACTTACAAATTTTCCCACCCGCTCTCCGCTCGAGGCGGTTTTCTGAAAGACCTATTGTCAGTCCAAAAGGCATGAAAGGGTTAACTTTTTCCAAGTTTCTTAATTTTGTCTTGTAGCGCAACTATCTACGCAACTTTCATAGAACAAAACTTTTTTGGCCGCCGAACAAAATCGGCAATCGGCGATCAAAGGCAAAAATGTCCCATTGACGCGCAAATTGTCGAGCTGTAGCTCGACCTTTCTCTTGCATGAAGGAACCGACTTTTTTTTATTAGGGGGCTAGCGAAAAAATGATTTCTATGCAAATTTCACGACCTCGACCAAATTTTCGGTTAACACTTTCCCTCCCGAACAAAAATTTTCTTCCGTCGGCCTCAATTTTCTTCCGTCGGGTTAACCAAACTGCATATCGTGTTGCATATGATTGGATGGGCAATCATGTGTGCAACAACTTTTTAGTACATCACTTTTCGATCCGACGCAACTGAAGCGAAATTTTTGACAAATTTCAATTTTTTACATTCAGCGCCACCTACTTTAAATTTTTATGGGATGCACTTTTGCAAGTTAAATAACTTTGTGGTACACCCTTTTCATATCGGACGTCTTTTTACTAAACTTTTGAGCAAAACTCTAAATTTTTGTATGCAGCGCCACCTATCTTATATTTTTCTCAGGTGTATTTTTACATGTCCTATAGGCCTTCAGAATAGTATTTTTGAATTGGACGGTAAATAAGAGAGCTAATAGGGAAAAAGTACTTCGGCAATGTTCGGATAATTTTCGTTAACATCAGCAAGAGCGACCATTTTTTGCAGTTAATTGGTGAAATAAAAATTTGTGATTTAAAAAAAAATTGTTTCCGATCAAAAAATGGTTACCACCCCCTACCCCCCTCCACCCTAGCAACAACTTTGTCCGCTGCGCCCCCACCTGGGACCCACCATAAGGGACTAGAAGGGAAAATTTTGTGTACTTTTTCGACATCAGCTACCACTCATCACGCATAATCTGCCAAAAACTCTTTTTTTCGACCATAAGCGCCATCTATTAGTAGGCGGTAGATTTTTTCCCAACTGCATATCGACCATTCGAACAACTTCCCCATACACCATTATAACGTCAAATCCCATTTAGTATTTATGCGGGGGAAAACTGATTTTTGACCATCAGAGCCATCTATTGACCGGCGGTGATTTTTTTCAACATTTTTCCAACGAACAACTTTTCCATACTTGAGTTTCACATCTGACGCCATCTTGAAGTAGTTTCCGGCACAGAAGGAAATTTTCTGAGGCATGTCGACCATTTTCTCCGGGAGCTCTCAGGTCAGAGAGGGGGAGGGAGCAAAAAAGCAATAGCTCATTAGTTCGAGCATAGTCCCACGGGGTGGCCTAGGACGGGGAATTGCTTGATTGGATGCCTCCTTGTGCGGAAAAAATTGAGTTTTCTGAAAAATTTGGAGAATTTAAGGGGACAAATTTGACAACACTTGCATGGCATCACCATCTGGTGGCGGGGCGGGAAATTCAGTAATAGCATAAATTGGTTTGGCCTTGCCATGGCTCCAACTTCGTAGAATATCGTAAGGTGATCGGACGATAAACCTTAATTATGGAGAGTTTTGAAATTTCTGCAGGGAAAAGTTGTTTGTTTCACCACTACCAGATGGCGCCTCGGTAGCCCATCCCCTCATCACCCATAATGTAGCCCAAACCTTCAAAGTGTTAACACTCCATAGAACCGACTGTCCACGATGCATACTTCTGCGCGTTATCAGCCCCAACAATCTACACTACATCGGTGAAAACGTCACTGGCGGCCATATTGGAGGGGAGGAGTCAATGACCCCTATAGTTATGTATATCATTATAATATAATATTTGACACCCATTATCTCCGAACCCCACCCCCGCAGTTCTAAACCGAAACCTTCTTCATGGATGGGGTGAGGAGGGCTACTATACCACATAACCGCTATGAGGCTGCGGGGGTGGGTTTCGGAGTTTTGTCGTCGGGTACAGACATACCACACTTTCTTTCATTATATATATTGATTAATTTAAGTAAGCAATTTAATTAGCAATACTTCATAATTAATATCTCCCAAACCGACAACTAGGGGGGTCCTTCGTGACAGACCGCCACATATATAAAATCTAATTTAATCAATATTTTTCTATAAAAATTCCTTTAAATTTTATTTTCTATCTATTTTATAAAATTAGACTTATCAAATTAACTAATTAAACAAATTTCTCTAAAATGGTTCACGACGTTGGAATATACGACTCATACGACTTGAGATTCTACTCATCCGATATGATATAATTCATAAACGATTGAACATTCTTTTCATTCGAATATGTTTCTAAATCATCTCGCTCGAATTCTTCTAATGTCAATTTTATTTCATCACCACATTGGCTTATTTCTACGACCGGTTCATTTTTGGTCACCGATATAGTTTCTAATTCTCCGGTCGTACAATCATGTTCAACTAAATCTTTTGTACACTGAAAAGTGTTATCACATAGTGAACATGCGTACATTGGATCGATGATGACGGTGCGTGCGTGACTTTTCATGTGACCCTTTAATAGATGAGGTTTTGAAATTGGAATTTTTATTGTCGGAAAATTCAATTTACCTTTAAGCTACTCGAACCGGCAAAACGTTTCTCGCAAATGTGACAAGCGTACGGTTTTGTTCCCGTATGCGTACGTACATGACCTGCAAGATAACCAGCGCTAGCAAATCCCCGATCACAAATGGGACATGTGTGTGGCTTTTCACCCGTATGTGATCGTTCGTGTATAATTGCCGTCTCATGCCTTGCAAATGTTTTATCACACAGCCGGCACGAATATGGACGTTCACCGGTATGCGTCCGTCGATGAATGGCTAACGTACTCGAGCCGGCAAAACTTTTTCCGCAATCTCGACATGTGTAGGGTCGTTCGCCTGTATGAATTCGCATATGAATTGTTACGTAACTGCTTTGCGAGAATCCCTTATGACAAACGGGACATGAGAAGGGTTTCTCTCCGGTATGAACACGTAAGTGTTTGTCCAAGTTACCTAATTGCGTGAAACTCTTCTTACAAACCGTACAAATGAACGGTTTCTCACCGGTGTGACTACGCATATGGATTTTTAATGATCGAGCTTCCACATAATACTTATCACAATAAGGACAATTCAATATTTTATGCCCAGTGTGGTGTTTCATGTGTTTTGAAAGCGATGAAGCCCATTTGAAACGTTTACCGCAAACCTGACATAAATTAAATTTACCGGCAACGTTTCTCAGTTCACCGGTATGTTTTTTCTTATGCTTCGTTAGATTTGATCGTTCTGTAAAGGACATTTTACAAACTTGACAGACATGCGGCTTGCAGGGATCATGAATTTTAAGATGTCGCTTCAGAATCTTAAGGCTAGAAAATGATTTCTTACAAATTGAACATTGGAATGGATTCGACCATGAATTCTCAGATAAGTCACCCGGTTGAAGGTTTCCTGCTTCTTCATTTTCTGTGAAAAATATTCCAGAATGAGTGCTGACTTTATTTATCAATCCCGAATCGTTTCGGATCAGAGTTTCGTCACTTATAAAATCAGTAAACCCGTCAACGGTAATTTCATCATCATTACCGCTTAATGTTACTGATTCCATGCGATTTTCATCCAATTTGTTAACCGGATGCGGTTCTGGGTTATCAGAAAAAACCCCAAGCTCCGCTACTGTGATTCGTTCTTGAATACCTGTTGCCTCGACCGTTGAATGGACGCATAATTCCAACTCCTGGATTAATAATCCGTCCGGTTCCGGTGGTATTTCTATTTCAGTTAACAGCTCATCCGCTATCGATTGTTGTTTTTTTAAATGATTCCGTAAAGCGATATCGGTCCGCTGGCATTTCTGCTTAAATGTAAAGGCCCGACTGACTTGAAGTACACATTGAACACAGAGCAATTGCGGCAAACCATCGCTTACTTGTACCTAAAATATGAAATACACGGTATAGGAATTTCCGGTACAACCGAACCGACCAGTCATAGGAACATATTTACATCGATGTCCGCCACTGCACTCAACATTTTATCCAAACAGGTACCGTAGAGCGGTTTCATATCGTTACACTTTTGCAGGCATCCTCGGCATAAGGTGTCAATATTCTCAAACGAATCGATGTTACACATTTTCGCCCGACAATGCAAATTACGATGAAAGGAAACAATTAATAATTGAAGAAATGAAATTTCCTTGAAATGAACACAATGAAACTTCAAAGTAACATAACTGAAATTAAAGGTCTTCTGTGAAATCTAATATCCTACAGGGTACTAAAAATGGTTATGCCTTTATGCCTATTATTACGTTAACATTAACACACAGTTGGAATCAGGGTAAAATTCTTCAACTACATTATAGAAAGTTCAAAGCTGGCCCATATTCAAATATCGACCTATAGGATTACACTCAACCCTGTTTAATATGGCATTTTTTTACACAATTTGAAATATAATGTAAACAAAATATTCGTGTAAAGAAAATCAATTCTGTCTTACATACACAAAAACATATGTGACCGTCCACAGGAAATGGTACCAAATCTTCACCGATGTCAAAATTGAGTTTTTATGAACATGCAGGTATTTTTAGAATTTTTCTATCATTTTTCGATTGGAAGTTATGCATTTTTAAATGTATGGTTATTAAAAACCTAATTTTGAGAAAAATGAGTTTAAAGTTTGTTAAGTTAAACAATACCAT
>JANTOP010020315.1:0-13305 GCA_027564815.1 Symmerus nobilis | reverse complement strand
ATAAACCGAAAAATTTTCAACGGCGGCTGAAATGGAAAAATGGTCGGCGGCGGTTAACCGGATCGGTTAAGCCGAAGAAGTTTCTGTCTCTGAAATAAATTGCCGGAAATGGATTTAAAGAAAAAAGGTGAAATATTTGAAACGAATGACGGGCAGCTAATATTCATCTGCTGTATTTGTAATGCAAGCAATGTGGGACTGTTGGAAGTTGAGACTCACTTAAAAACCCATATCGAGTTTGTGCTATCTACGAACTTTATGGATCGAGATATCGTTATATCTGAGGAATTTGATAGGAAGGTCTGGTTGAAAATTGAGCCGGATTACGATAGCGATGAAATTGAAGATGCTGTTCCAATTCCAACCGTTCGTCCTCCTACAAACAATCAACTTCCCAAGGAAGTACCAATACCAAGGAAAAGGCCCTACAATTCAGTCGCTACAAATTTTTTTCCGATATTCAAACAATATAAATGCGATATGTGTGACGTGATAGCCGACCAAAAGTATAAAATCAAATCTCACATAGAGACAATACATATAGGGCTGCGTACCCATGCATGCAACATATGTGGCCATAAATTTGCGGCCCGAAATAATCTCATGCAACACATCGATCGACACAATAGCGTAAAAAAATATAAATGTGATGAATGTGGAAAGGCGTTTGTGTCGTCGACTGAACGAAAGGCGCATATCCGTGCCCATAGGGGCGAGAGGAATTATGTATGTCCGATATGTGGCAAAGCGTATGTGACGAATGGTGCACTTGCAACCCATAGACGTCACGTACATATGAACGACCGGAAATTTATGTGTGAATACTCCGGTTGTCGAAAAACCTTCTTTGAATTACATAATTTGAAGGTACATGAACGGACGCATACGGGGGAGAGACCGTTCAATTGTGAGATTTGTAGTAAGGATTTTGGAAATCGAAAAGTTCTCAGGAATCACAGACTGTTACATAGCAATGATAAGAAGTATCATTGTAAATTTTGTCCTAGCAAGTTCGCACAATCGTCGGGAAGACGGGGTCATGAACGGCGAGTTCATGGAGCAGAGTAGAATTTTTTTTTAATTAAAATTCATCTTTATTTCTTATAATAAACAATTGTTTTATCTTAGTCTAACATCCACCCTTTCCGGCTCAGGTTTCCCTCCTTCCTGCTCTACCTCTGTTTAGGTTAGGTTAGAGAAGACTGGGCGTAGTAACACTACTGCGCTTCCGCGTGAGGCCATCATAAGGTCCATTGCGATTCCTGCGTACACGGTTACAACCGTAATCTTTTACCACAAATTAATCAGAATTTTTTGCAAAGTCAAAGTTCATTGAACTGCTCCATCGAATTGCCAAGGGCCAAGGCCAAGGTTCGTGTCCAGTATCCTAGATTCGTCAGACGCATTGCAGATCTAGCAGCGACATATTTAATGTACACCTCCAGCGGCAGGAAATGGAGGATGATTTCCAGTGCCGTCGTTGACGTTGATTTAACAGCATTAGTTCGGTTTCGGTTTTCAGTTGTGAACAGCATTAGTTCGGTTTTTGCAGGCCTTACTGCTAAGCCGTTTTTGTTTGGCCAGAGAGTTAGGCCTTTTAGCGCCGATTCCAACAGTTCACCGATTGTCAGGAGTAGTTTACCCGACACCATGATGACCATATCGTCGGCGTATGCTGTCACATTAATTCTTTTTTGACTGAGTTCTGGAAGAATGTTGTCCAGACTTAAGACCCACAAAATTCCCCCCTGAGGTACTCCCCTGGAGACCTTTATACTTGCAGATGTTTCACCCCATGTGGATTCAATTTGTCTGCTGAGGAGTATTTGATTGATCCACTGTATGAGGAAGTCATCTACTTGGAAACACCTGAAGGCCTTCCGAACAGAGTGAGCTCCTAAAGCTCCTGAGCGTGTTGTGCACTGTTTAGTCGTTTAATACTGGGCGACTCTCCAATGTGAAGATCTATTAGTTTTCTGTAGATCCAACGTCTTCAGTAGGAAAGAGAATAGACTAATTGGGCGATGGTCTTTCGGTAGGTTGTGACCCGATCTTCCTGCCTTAGTACCTCTGGTTACTCAACTACCTAAGATCGCAAAGATATTGAAGCTAAAGATAAAGATGCCGAAGCAACGAGAAAGAAGGCCCGAGTTTCTATGGACGTGTCCAAAATCTTTTTTATTCAGCTACAGCTTTAGAATTCTTACAAATATAATATGAAAATATAACTCAAGGTTTTGAAGGAAAGTAAATCTCTAAAGTTCTCATGTCGATAACTCTAGTGGGGCATTCCGGAAAATGAATTCTAACCGAAATCGTCAAGATTTCAATTTGCCAGGAAGTTAAACAACATTTTTCTACAAATTTTAGTCAGCTAGATCATTTTTTTTAGAATTTTTTAGAAGATATTTTTTAAAAAAATCGACCCAACCTTCCATTTTATATACAATTATTATGATAGTTCACGAAAAAGGGACTACCCTCACAATTTATACTTTTTAAATTCCGTCAAAAGTCGATTTTTAAGAAATTGAACAAAATCAAATTATTTTGGTTAAAATTTTTTTTGAAGAATTTTTAAGAAACATTTTTTATTCGAAAATCTAATGATGCCCATTCATTTCTAAGTAAATAATAAACAAATTTTGTTAAATAAAATTTTTTTTTTTAAAAAATTACCCGTTTTTTCCGCACAAAAATATCGACCCAAACCTTCTATTTCATAGAATTTACTGAACTAATCCGGAAAATCGATTAAGGAATCGAGAAATCTGAGTATGCGAAATGAAACATAAGAAATTGTAAAACAAATTTTTTCAAAAAATCAACCCCCTGATTTATAAAAAACAACAAGAAAATGGGCACATTTCTTAAAAATTGTCCGTCCGGGAAATTTAATATTTAAAATTTCGAAATGGATTCAAATATGGAATGATTTGGATTGTCTACCAATACCTTAAGTTCAAGAAGAGCCCTCCAACTCTTAAAATAAATTAAAATACTAACAGTTACCTCTGCGAGAAATCCTTTTTACGTATTAATTCTGAAAGTATTGAAACTTCCAGTGTAGAGGATTATCTGATAAAATATATAGATATCCCTGCTTTTCGAGAACGAGGAAGATAGGAGATGTCCTCTGGCTGAACGTTTTACTTAAGTTACTTCGAATTCGTTTACTTCAATTAAACTTCTCTTTTTTATTCCTGCCCTTCTCCCATCTCGAAATCGCTTCCGACACATTATAAATACAATAACAACAGCCAGTTAATAGAACATAGGAAATCCAATGTCCCGATAAGTAAGTTTCCCGGAAAAACAAGATTCCAATTTCTAAACCACTGATAAAGAAAAAATTTGACATCACGGCTGGAATAAATAATTGACTACCAATCAGCGCCATCAATCGTTGCTGCCCGTTCGGTGATAGCCACCTACTCCACCACATCTTCTCCAGCGATAATTTCCGAATGAATAATTCAATTTGAAGACAGATGAAATTCAGTCCAGCCCAAATTATGACGAAATTATAAAATCCATGCCATAAATAGATAAAGATAAATGTTAGGATATTTCCAAATAATTTCCGAATGGTTGTTGGCGTTTTTCGGCAAGTTGGAATGTAGATGTATCTGCAGGAAAATGGTCATAAATATTCCGGAAATCACTTAATTTATAAAATTTAATGTTTTTTTTACTTGAATAAAAATTCATATAAACCTTGATCAAAATATCTCCACATATCTGAATAGTGATGTATCCGTCCGATACATTTCGGTAAACCAGGCGATTTAATTGTATCCATTTCGGCAACAGTTAATGATAATCCATAGCAAACGAAATATTTATTAAAGAAAAATTGACCCATCAAATAGCCTAAAGTGTATATGGCCCAGGGATTTACAGTTGAGACTATCTAAAAAAATAGATTTAAAAAGGATGAGTATGAAAAAGGGATTAGAGTATAGTCTCTTAGCTTACCTCTGGATGATAAAGTAAATTACTAATGTAAAGAAAATGTAATGAAAAATCTGTTATAATTAAACAGAAACTGACCCGACTGATCATCCAAATGAAACGGTATATCCGATCCCATTGATCCGATCTCTTCACGTTCTGAGAATCGGTCAACATTTGCGAGTATCTTGAATATAGAATACAAGGACCAAGTACCAGATTCGGGAAATAATAAATGTATCCAAAATAATTATATAAAGTAAATGGATCCTTTCGATCAATAAATGAGATCATCACTGATGGTTGGTTTATCTTAACCGATATATAATCCAAAGCGAAACTGATCGATTTTAAAATGTTCCAAGAGAGAATGATGATCACCACATACATTTCCATTTCGTTTATTCCAAAAAAGATTGTTATTCGTACCAAACTCTCTTCGTACTTCATGAAATTCATCATAATTATACTGGCGATGGTGAACAGCCAAATTAAACAGATATTTTTCAAATCCATTATTACAATATATAGAAAATTAATAATAAATATAAATATTGATATTTTTATATTAAAAAAAATCGAAAGAAATATAAAACCAATCGAAAAATGAACGGCAGGAATTAACTAAAATAAAAATGTAATTTAATTAATTTTTAAAAGAAATCATATTTATTTATTTATTTATCAAACCTTTGGCCATCGACATCTTACTAATTCAGATAATAAAAGATGTCCAATAAACCATAAATAATTACTTAAAATAAACTGCTTCCAGGTTTCCCATTCGAAATCGAGATCGTCCCGTTTTCGATCCAACATTGACCAACCGGCAGAGAAACCGGTATATTCCCATAAAAATACATCTGGAACAAGTAAGAATTAATTAAATTTTATTTTATTTATAAAATAAACCAGAAAATAATTACCTTCACTAATTAAATAAATTAGATAAATTCCATAAATTAAACATAAGCAATAGATTACGAAATAAATGATTAATTCTATTTTTGGTAGCCCATTTTGATTGGACATACTGTTCGGGTTCCCTGATTTTGGTTTTAAATCGCATCCTGAAATTTTATAAATTAATTATTGAATTTACAGAGATAAAAAGTATACGAAACAAATTCAATTTTAATCGAATGAATTAAAATTTAATTTATATTACAGAGACTCTTAATCAATTAATTTATAATTATTACATTTCCAGTTTTGATAATATTATTAAATATAATTAAAGCATATTTTCGAAACCACATTTATAGTGTGAAAATCAATCCATTCATAATTCGAATTCGGGATTCGAATTTTAAAACTGAAACCGGTAAAGGTTTTTTTTGGAAATAAATTAAATAATTTTATAATCATAAGCGTGTTGGTTTAAAATTGAATTTGAAATATTTTAAGTTTTAAATTAGGTTCTGCTTTGAAACATTTATATTAATACGATAATTTTAAAATATAATTTAATTATAATATTGATTTAATTTTTAAAATTATTTAATTTATTACTTTCATTATATTGATGTATTTAGATTTTTAGAAAAATATCTTAAATTTAATTGGGCAAATTTTTAATTTCTTAAAAATAGGATATGATACCTCCCTGCTACGGTCATTAATTTACGATTATTTCCTGGCATATCTTAATTAAATTAAATATCTAGTTTCTCTACAAAAATAAGCCATTACAATTTTGGTAGGGAGAGAATTAATACAATCATATGTCTATTTATTTTATTTTATTTCGAATTCCGTAATATTTTAGAATTATTTTTTATTAAAAATTGTTACATTTAGCGAGTTTCATAAGTATAAAATTTACTAATTACTTTAATTCTTTTAATTTAACTTCATTGATTCTTAAATTATTTATTATAACTTATATAATTTATTAATTAAATGAAAATATTTTATTTTAATTGCATTAGAAATTATGTATTGAAATTGAAATTTCATTAATTTCTTAATACAACATTTAAATAATTTTTTATTATGTAAATATAATGTCTACCATTTTTTAAGTGAATTTAAATTATTAATTTCTAATAATTAATTATTAATTTGGATTTCTAAATTCTGGAAATTCTCGATTTTTTTAATTGTTTCCGGTGAATCGAAAATCAGTAGAAAAAAGTCACAAAATAAATGTCGGGAGAATGGTCGTCAAAAATTCGTGTACATATATTCGACGTACATTCGAGGTATATTCGAGGTTCTAGAGGAGACGGGAAGAGGAGAGGGGTTACCGTTAATATATCAAATTCTAAAGAAAATGTATGTCTTGAGCGCCAATACCCCATCTGGCACGAACGTGAGCATTTGTTTTAATAATATAACTTTAAGATTATTAATTTAATTATCTATAAAATTATATAGTTTATTTAAAATATAAAATTGTAAATTAATTAATTTTTTAATTGCATTAATTAAATTAAATAAATAAATTGTCTGTCTATTAAGATTAGATGACGGACTGGGTAGCGGAGTACAGGGAAAGTTCTGGGGTTTATTACAAAACCGGAAAATAAACTCGTTAATAGAACAGTTACACTAGAAAATAGAAAATCGTTAAAATTTCGGTAACATCAGGATATCAGTCTTTCTGATGCTCTACGATCGTTTCCCAATTTTCTTATCGACGGGAATAGAAATTTAATATTTAAAATTCAATGGCTATTTTATTTATTACGAGTTAGGGAAGTCTCGCTTCTTGCAAAATTTCAGGCTGCTAGATGCATGTTTGTAAAATCGCCAAAAAAACACAATAAGGGATGGTCCATGATTTTCTTATTGCCAAAAATTTATATTTTCAAACCTTAATTATGCCTAGATTCTTTCTAAAATTCCCAAAAATTACCAGAAGCTGTAAATTATATAAAAAGTCTTTGAAAAATATTTTTAAAGCACTTAAATGTATATCAAAATTTAAAATGACTCTTTCCCAAATTTAAAAGCTATAAAAAGTTGAAAGTAAAATTGAGAAAGAATTTCGTAAAATGATCCAAAAGAGTTTTAAATTTTTATAAACATCAGTTTGAGCTTAAATAAGTTCCTATTGAACTTAAAGAATCCTAGCAGTCAAATTAATGTTAATAATCGATTTTATATAATCTTAAAAGCTCTAAGTGCTATGTAACGTCCCTTTTGGGATGATCTTAAGAATTCTAACAGAACTAAAACGTTTACCCTGCTACCTAAGGTTTTGCTGCATTAATTGCATCCAATAAAAATCAGCAATTTTTCAAAGGAACCGGTTCGTCTGATGTCATCAAAATTAATTTAATTAATTTAATTAAATAAAAAAAATAAATTTTACCTAAAGGAACCTGTCCTTTATATATTTATTCCAATAGAATTCATTGTCCTTATTTGTTCTTTCTTGAAAAATGCAGGTATAGGCCTAAAATTTTGCATAAATATGTATATGCTTTCAATGACCTTCCGCGATTTTTGAAGCATTTTTTTTTTTGGGAAAATGTGAAATTTCGTTAATGGGCCGTTATCTGGGTAGAAAATAGATTTTTTAACGTAAAAAATAAGTTCGAAACTTACAGCTTTCGATGAGCTTTTAATAGTTTGGTGAAGCTTTCTGCGAGAATTTCATATTTCATTTAAATTTAATGAATGGGATCAAAATTCGATTCCAATATTATATAAAATGACAGTTTAATTTTAAGTTTTCAAAGAGCTTTGGAGATTTTTGAAGCTTTATTTTAGAAAATGTTGAAATTTCGTTAATAGGCCGTTATCTAGATAAGTTCGAAACTTAGAGCTTTCGTTGAACTTTTAATAGTTTGGATAAGCGAGATTTAAATTTAATGAGTGTGATAAAAAT
Organism: Symmerus nobilis; assembly: GCA_027564815.1. Lineage (NCBI taxonomy): Eukaryota > Metazoa > Arthropoda > Insecta > Diptera > Mycetophilidae > Symmerus > Symmerus nobilis. The sequence goes on along the minus strand of JANTOP010020315.1, from coordinate 5,513 downwards.
TCGATTCCGACTGATATAAAAAGACATTTTAATTTTAAGGTTTCAATGAATTTTCGAGATTTTTTGAGCTTTTGTTTGGGAAAATTAGAAATTTGGTTAAAGGATTTAAAACAGTGATTACTAACGAAGTTTTCTTGAGTGCGAAACATATACAATTAAATATATGAAGCTTTAAAAGCTCGGGCAATTTGGGTAAAATGGGTATAGGCGTGGTAAACAGGCATTTAAAACGTAATTATAAAATAAGGTTTGGAAAATAAAGCTCTCTGGGAGCTTTTAAGTTTTTGCAGAGCTTTTGTACGAAAAGTTTAATTTTCATATTTTTATATTTTTTCTCAACTAATTTATAAACTTTCTGCGTCATTACATTTTTTTTGAATCCGACGAAAATAACCGGGAAATCCGGATCAAATGTCGCGATGTCCGATATTCAAATTTCTTGGTGCGACCCTTTACAAATTTCTGATATTTCTTTAGATAAATTTCAACTTTTCCGAAATATTTAATTTTTGTATTTTTACCTAACTGTCAAAGCAACTTTCTGCGTTTTTACATTTTTTTCCACCCCAGGAAAATATAAAATTTTGCACACCTTATGAGATGTTGACCCCACGTCACTGCAAAGTAGGGAAAAACTTCGTAGATTGAATTGATATAACTTGAATTTGGAAGTGTTTTATATTTATTTATATTTTATATTTTAAGAATCAGGGACGGTTCTTTTCAATTAAATGTAAAAATAAAATTAATCGGACGTGTGAATCTTAACATAAGGACTATCGTTCGAATTGATTTCCATTTCCTAAATACATTTTTAGCTAAATTTCGAATCTAAATTCCGAAACAAATTTTCAGGGCACAGAACCTGCCTATTTAAAATTTATTTCCTAATCAGGACCATTCAGCATTCATTTAAAATTAAAATCAAACAAATCGGATGAGGGAATTCTGAGTTACGAGAGAAAGAAAGTGTTCTTTCAATGGAAACTCATTTCCCACTGAATATTCAATCTAAATTCTGAACTCAATTTTTTGACTACGGAACTCGTCTATTTAATATTTTATTTCGAAACCAGGCAGATCCGTCTATCATTTAAAATTAAAATCATATAAATCGGAATAGATGTCCCTCAGATAGGACAATTCTTTTCTGCCAAAAAACAAGAGGGCCACCAAATTGAATATAAATAAATTGAGGATAATTTATGGGGATAACAAGATTTGTCCTTTACGGACATCGAATTATTAAAGAACCTGTCTCAATGTCTCCGCTTGGCTCACAATGTTTTTAATATTAAGGGACATTGGAGGAGGTTCGATATTAGAATCGAAGAACAAAGCAAGTCAAGGTTTAAGGGAAGGTATCAAGGATTTGGGAAGGATCATCGATATAAGGAATAGCAAGGAATTGATCCAGAATATAATTTTAATATCATCCGGAGGAAGTTTCGTCAAAAACACAACCCACCCCACCTGTTGATTTTCTTACCGTTTCCAATGTTTTTGTTCATATGAGATTTTCCGAACAATGATCCGGCCGGAATGAGTAATTTAAATAATCGAAAGCCGGTTGGGTTACCGGCCCGGTGAAACTAACCAGAGGAAATAAAACAAAATTTTTCTTTTGTTTATATTTACAAAATTAGAACGGGGGGGCATTTCCTTCCATCTGATTTTGACAGTCCGCATCAGGTGATGAAATATTTCGTAAATAAACAATGGCAAGTTTTATTTGAACAGTTTTTATTTTGGAAATAAATAATTCATTTCGAAATTGAAGTCGAAAGAAAAAAGAATTAATTTAATTTATATAATTAAAAAATGAGTAAATTAATTTATAAAATGTTATGGATTTTCCTTCATACAATTGATAAATTTCTCCGAACTGTGTACATGTTCATCAGACGGATTCGTTTCGAGGTGTCCCGATTTCGGACCAGGCCTGGTAAACATCGTTCCGATGAGCAGATAATCCGTTCCATTGTCTGTAAATTACAGAAAATTCCGAAGCACGTTTGTATAATTGTTGATAATAAGAAATTGATGGGATCGGAAATTCGAGATCGTTGTAAGTGTCTATCGAAAATCGCTATTTGGTTAGGTTGGGCCGGAGTTGAATGTATCAGTTTTTACGATCTTCAAGGTTGGTTCGATTACTCGTTCGTTTCGATCTAAAATAATTAAATTTCTTTTTAGGATTTTCCAGTGCTGAGATATCTCAAATCTATACAAATTTAACCAGTTCAAAGGAACGACATAAAATCGAAATTAACTACTTTTATACATCGGGCAGCAACGGACATGTTGATGGTCAACCACCTAAGTTATTGATAAACTTTTTCGGACTCGTTGATGGCAAACAAAAATTGGTGGATGTTTGTAAAGCGATCGCAAGGGAACGACAACAGAACGAACCGATTCCAAAGCAATTAGACATTGAATTGATGAATAATCGGCTTTCGAATGAATATTCATTTTTGACCGAACCAGAATTGGCTATCTATTTCGGGGATATTTGTTGTACGTACGGGATGCTTCCTTGGCATATTCGTTTAACGGAATTCGTTAAGTTGGACACCGATACGCGGTTAAATGTTAATAGCGTACTATCCACTTTATATACGTACGCTAAATGTGAACAGAGATTTGGGAATTAATTGGGTTGGATCTGATTGTCCCGGCTACAAGGAAACGCAAACATTAAATAATAAAGTCGAAAAAATAGTAAAAATAAAATAAATTTGGAATTTTTAATTATTCGCCGATTTGAAATAAATCGAAGATGTACATCTTGACAGTCCAAGCAATCCGCCAGCGCCACCATTGATCAAAGAGTTAACTAACCCCCAGCTGGCGAAATCCCCTGTCTGCCAACCCCCTTGTACGATTCTTATGACAAAAGCCCGTACCTTATACGTGGACTATGACAATTTTAATGACAACATCAAAGAGCGTAAACCGATCATCGAATTGACTTTAGGCTCCATCCTTAAAAACTTTATGCATCGGGCATAACCTCATTAAAGAAAATAGGTTACCGGCGATATAAAGTGTTTCGACACATACTTAAATGCCAGGCATAGCAAGACAACGTTTTAAATGCCAACGCAATGGGCATATGGCCGAAAACTGTAAGGCGACGGGAATAGTCTGCGCGAACTGCAATGCGCGAAGCCCCACGAAACCAAGACATGCAGGGCTGAACGCTTCAAATTCGAAAGTATTATTAAAGATTTACAGCGTCAAATCAACTCGACTTATGTTAAAAATAGCGCTCCAAACCTAAATGCATATTTTGAAAACCTTAATACGATTTTCAAAAAGTTCACGACAGCCCAAGACTTAGACAATATTTTGACTACTAGTCAAGCTGACCCCACGTGCCATGTTGAGAATACTTCAGTACAACTGCAATAGTTTCCAAACTCGATGAATAAAGGCATGAAAATGGGTGAAGCTTTGAGCGCTGAATACAATGCTCTGTGTCTCTACGAGACATAGAGTGTTAAACCCCGTGGATGCTCTGTGCCTGGGTTTACCTCCCAGAAATCGTTTAGAGGTGCTGCTGTAGCGCTCAAAAAGGGCTCTAGTCTCAGATCCATACCTTTCGCCTCCAAAGGCATGCCAGATGAGGCCTCGGCTGTGATTCTGCAAACCTACAGCCGAATCTGGCTTTGGTCTACCTAACGCCAAGCTTAACTTGTCCAGACCTGCTTATAGAAATTAACCATTTTTTCTCGAAAAATTCAAAAATTTTATTTTATGTAGGGAGGATACCCTACGCAGCTTGAAGGAAAACGCCACCGTGCCATAACAGCTTTCCAAAGGGCAAGAGCTATCCTAGCCAAAAAGATTAACGATGCCAAACGAAGGTCTTGGAGGAGTCTACTCATCAGACTCAGCTACAAAACTACAGATGTTTCTACAAAAAAAAATATTGGGAAACTATAAAAAAGTTGAATGGCGAGGGCTCAACGATCCAGAAAAGTATCCGGGATAACAAGAACGACAAATCGTTTTTAAAACTCCTGGCCCGCCAAAGTGCATCTAGCGGGAGCGAATGTCAGATGTTTTTTCACAAACAATACAAGCCAAACACAGCCAAAGACAGTTTAGAGAAGGAAGAAATCCTTTTTTTTTAAATACCAAATGCTCAGAGGGCTTTCAACAATAACTTCAAAAAATCTATTAACGGCGCTGAACTCGGTCATACCGTACAGATGGTGCCTGATTAAAATTGTCCATATTCCCAAAAGAAATAAGAATCTATCGAATTTTATCAATTTTTAACCGATAACCCTGATATCTCCAATTGATATCTTGCACACTTGGGCACTCCCACTGAAACCGGAAGATTATTGTGGCCTCCCTGGACATCGACAAAGCCTATGACAGAGTAAACCTCGGAAAATTGGCAGAAATGTTGAAGAATAAATTTGGCCCGATGCATGAATTCAACTAGATGTAGATTTCTTCAGGAAACGTTACTTGAAGCTTGGCGTAGAGGAAATAAAGGTGCAAGGGGGGATCCCACAGAGAAGTGGCTTTTAATATCTATACCACGACTGTTCACGCCCATCAGGATGAAAGGACGGCTCTTTATCATAATATCGGCTGAATTAAACAAAGTCAAGTCGACGTCGAACTTAGAAAGCAAAAATAAACCAGTTTCTGAAGATAGAAGTCTAATATCATGGCTATGTCGAGATGGGAGCCAAACAACATCCCTAGTTGCAACGTAAATGGTGTTAGGAATGCCTTTCACCCTTTCACCAATCGGGATTCCTCGGGTGGATTTTCAGTCATGCAGCATTCATATCAAGGGGTCTATTCATCCAGCGGGTCACGCCTTAAAACTTCAAAATGTTAGCCTCTGATAGAGGTGGCCTGCACCCCAAACAGACTATAAATTTGTACAGTGCTCTTTTTAGGTCAAAACTCGAACATGCGTGGTCTACGACTCTAAATGCGTCAAAGAGTGCCATTCAAAAAATAGGAACAATGCAAAATGCGGCGCCCAGGAAATGCTTGGGACTCACCATGAACTACTTCCATGGTTTAGAGCTTTATACCTAACTGGGAGGGAACTATGTAAAATTTTTCACGTGGCAAAATGACTTCAAAGTCATGTCAAGAAAAACTGGTTTCTACTTTGAAAAGATTTTCCCCTGGGTAAACTAGGTCTCAGGTCCCAGGAACCTTAACCGCTTTACAAATCATTCCTATAAAAAATCCTATCTGAATAAGATTAAAGTGGAGGAAAGCCCTCTAGCGTCTCGTGCAATGTCATCGAGGACAACGCTCACTTGCTTTTCTCGTGCTCCAAATTTTCCTTGGTGCTTTCTAAATTCCTGAGAAAACAGAGTATTTAAGAGGAACGGCTGTTTTCACTAAAAATCGTGTCTTTTTCTCAGCAAATTATCTCAAATTTATCAATCAAACATGGACGATTCCATATAAATTATATGTAATTTCCCCTTTCTCCTTGCCGCTACTCTATACTATTAAATTAA